>APFE030972747.1:115184-206834 GCA_000404065.3 Pinus taeda
CTCAGTATTATTTCCAACACCAAGTACCATTATCAATACCTCCCTAGTTAAGAGGGAGTGTTGAAGAAAGAATAACTAGGTTCAACTTTCATAATGGTATGATCTTTGAAAATGATGTAATGAAAGAAAATAAATTTATTTTGTGTGCCTTGCTGCATGGGTTTCATGAGTAAGAAGTGTCATAGGTCAAAGAATTCTTCTTGATGTCTTTAGGATTTATTAATAATGTCAAAGAGTCAAGTCATGTATGAAGCAACTCTTCTTCAGCCTATATTTCATGTATACTAGTCTACAAAATGTGTAGAAGCCCTCCAAAGACCAAGCACAATCCTCCAGCTACAAGCACAAAGAAGTCTGCGAGAAAAACAAGAAGGAGATCATAATGTCGACCTCAAAATTAATTAAATAGCAAAAATGGCAGTCATGTTGGCTCAATAAATAAACATGTCGGTTCACTTGTTGAAGTCAGCTCAAATATGGAGATAAACCACTATAAATACCCCATCAAGGTATCCGCAAAAGGTAGACACAGAACTTGCATTTCTCTGAAATGTTCAGATGGATATATAGGCTGAGATCCGCATTACAAGAAGGCAATGGTTTAGGGTTTCGGATGGAGAAATATTACTATGCTATTCGGATGGGTATAAGGTCTAAGATCTGTATAAAAGGAGGGCAGAATAGTGGTGATTATAGTGAGTAATCACATTTTCAAATCCTCGCTGATCCCTGAGATCTGTACTCTTTCGGATGGTATCACAGAAGTACAGTCTCGACATGTTTGTGATAAGAAAGATCTCGAGAAATCACAGTTTTCTACTCGGTGGTGGTTTGATGATACTGATCTCGGTGAAGGTTGAAATCACAGTCATAGTTTCGATGATGAAGATGAACCCAGGAATCCCATTGTAGCACAAACAGTCTCGACATTCTAGATACAGTCAAGATCTTGATACAAGTATGAGAAGGAGTCCAGTATGCACTTTGTCTGATGAACACAGTCAAGGAGTCCAGTATGCATTTTGTCTGATGAACACAGTCATGACCTCGGCATAATGAGGATGTAAGGTCATGATCCTAATCAATATCTTGGTACAACTATGATCTTAGTACAACGAAGTGGATCTATAGAGAAACAGTCATGCCTTTCAGTGGATCTAAGTGCAACTCTCAATCATGCATATGAAGATCTCATTGTCATGATGAAGACCTCGGTGAAGGTACAATAGTGGTGTTGCAGCAGTGATAAAGAGCAAGATGGTGCAAAAATGATGACCTTAGTGGTGCAGCGAAGATAATGATCTCAAGCAGTGACAAGGAAGAGGATTGGTGTCTTGGTCTTGGAGTGGCTAAATAGGTGAAGGGTCATGGCATTGGTATTCGTCAATTGGAATTTCTATAAGAAGAATTTGTGCGGGTTTTCCTCTCCAAGAGGGAGACGTTTTGGCCTTGGCAGAAAGCCAAATATCTTGTGTTCTTGTCTCTTTGTTTTTTATAGCAGTTTGATGAAGCAAACACAAACACATACCAATAATAATAAGAAGATAAAGCTAAGATAAAATTGCAAAAGAACTTCGCAAATTGTTATCAAGTCAAGAAGAATCTTAGTAACTTTTCATTGCCCTAGATTCTTCAACACTGGGAACCATGGTGATGGCCATAATGATAGGGGTAGAGCTCATGCTTGGCTTTTGCCCATGTGCTAAATATTTATTTCCTGACCATCTTTTGCATTTTATGTTACATTTCTTGTTGTAAGTCGCCAAATTATGCTTTTTAGTTTGTTTCTATGTTGCACGGGTTCCCGCACCCGGGGGTGGGGTTCTCGAACCCATCCTGGGTTCCCGCACCTAAGTACCGGATTCGGGTATGGATTCTTCCCAGAAGAACCCAGAAGAACCGGGTTCTTACATGAAGAACCGGGTTCTTCAAAAAAAAATTTGGGTTCTTTTCCTTTAATGGGTTCTTGGGTTCTTTGGGTTCTTCATAAAAAAGACTATATTAAAAAAACTATATTTTGAAAATACATACTAGGATACGGCATGCATGAATGACATGTTTATGCTACTTATAACTTTGTAAGTTATTTCAAAAATTCAAACATAAAATAAGAATTTACATGTAACGTTGTAAGATACTAAGATGTCTAATGCCAAAGCAGCGAGTCCAACATAACTTAAGTAAATGCTAGACTCAGCTATTTAGGTGAAACTTGGGACAGATTTTGTCACACACAGCTGACTGAGATACACTAGCCAAGTTTCCTACAAACTCAGGAGTACGCTCAAAAATCCTAAAATATTCTGAGTTCTCAAAGACTCAACATTTTAAACTTTATTTTATTGGGCTGCCTTGTGTGTTTGGTGGGACAGCAGTGAAATATATGCTGCCAGCAGGCATAATTTATACTTTAATGTAGCCACAAGCCTAAAAAAAAACCACAGAATTTATATGTAATGATTCAAAATATATATACTATAAAAAACGCTCTCGATCTGGAAGCTTCTAAAAATTTTGTCCCCCACTCTGGCTCCCACTTCCAAGCAGCCTTGGTTCTTATACCTATTAGTTCTTTTTTAATAAAAAGGGATGCAATATTATTGGAGGTCAAATAACTTGTATTTTCCAGTTTTTTGGTCTTTGAGGAAGCCATTGTTCCTTAGGCTTTAGCTATTTAGTATTTTAAAATTTCCTAGTTCATGTTTGAAGATGCCTTGAGGCAAATTTTGAATGTAGTATGACAATGGACATATATCATGATTCATGATTCTTATTAATATGTAAACAATGAACAATTTTTTGGTGATAAATTTTGAAATTTCAGTGTCAATGTTCAATGTTCAATGGTGTGCATGTTTAAATGATTAAAGTTTTCTTGTTTAAAGTAGAAAAGATATACAAATTCAAATTTCATATATATTATTAATTATAATTTATAAATTTATAATTTATAAAATATAATTATTAAAATTTAATATTATTATATTACCCGATGAACCCACGCACCCTGTTTCCAAAAATGTCGTCCCCGTCCCCAAACCCATGTTTCCTGGCAACATAGCTTTGTTTTAGCTGCATCAATGTCCAAGTCATTGTTCCAGGCCCAACCCAAAGTGTGGACAAGAGAAGGCGAAGGGTAAGTGGACCCAACAGAAAAATGTGGATCCGGATGCGAAAGATGTGAAAAGGGGCTATAGTGAGTGGAGGGGAGTGATGTATGTGGTGTCGGGAAGCAAGACCATGCAACCAAGATTGGGATTTCCCATGTAGTGCCACTCCTAAAGCTAGTAGCCAATAAAGGAAATCCCATTGGACTAAGATACAAGGTTAACCACCAATTTGGACAAGGGGACAAGAGTACAAACCAAACCCATTCTTTTCGTCGAATCCCTCCGCTAATCCATGCCCAAAAGTGTCTTTGATAAATAAGAAAAAAATACCCAACTACATAATGAAAGCCATACCTTCAGTGTTGGAAGACCCACCTTCAAACATATGATCATAACTGATGCGTGAGGGTGCAAAATGGCTGGCTTAGGTGGCGGAGATGATGGCACATCGAGCTAGCTGGTGGCTGCAAGGGATTGTTGACAGCTGGCTAAAGACAATCTAGGAGAAAAATTTCTCCTATGGGTGTCACCCACTGGTGGTGGGTAACAGATCCCGGTCCAAAAAGAAAAATTCGAATTTTTTTCCTTGAAAAATTTCCCTTCAATTAACCACCATGGTCCAACAGTTCAATTTTCCTTAAAAAATCAATTTTTTAGTCAATGGAGGGTCACAATATATTTCTTTAATTATTCCTTCTTGAAATTCCCTCATTCAATTTAACTACTTGGACCAAAAAATCTGACTTTCCTTTAGAAATTATTTTTTCTGGCCCAACAAATTTTTTGTGGGATTTTCTTTTTTTGGAAATGAGTCCTTCAAATTTAATCTCCCTTGGGAAAGTCAATCTTCTCCAAAAATTTGTTTTTCCACTTGGATAATTTTTTTATTTTCTCTCATAATATTTTGACTAATTTCCGGTTAAATTTTTGCCATATTTTGCCAAAAAAAATTGACTGGATAGATATAATTTAAACCCTCAAAATTGTCTAAATAGAAAGTTGAGGCGTAGAGGTTCTAATTATGCATACTCATACCCCCATCGACTTTTATGAACATTACATATTACATTTTACATCAAAATAATTATTAAAATCCAGACCAGTGGTGAATTTTAATAATTAAAATTAAACACTTAGACTTTACCAAATTCTGCAAGACTTTAGACATGATCTAGAATGATAATTTACATTGACTCTATACATTAGGACTCACCTAAAACATCACCATCGAGCCCCACCCTAGCTTTGGGGTATGCTTGGGAGAAAAGCTCCACTAATTATTTTATGTTTAGGAAAAACACAAATAATTAGTGGAGGTTAAAGAAATCCCTAGAGTGGAACTCTTTGCTGAAAATCTTAAGCTTACCGAGTTGTTTTACATGGCTTTATAAACACGCTAGTATCATTTTTACGTATGGCCCACATAGTTGCAAAATTTGGGTTTACAAAAACGCTAAAAGATGATGGTGATCTTTGCATGTCTGACTGCTCGAACATGATGGAATGCTTTGAAAAATTATATGCTGCTATAGGGTAGTTGACACAGAGTGGTCAACAGGTTTGAAAATTGAAAGTCTTAAAAGTCTGGAGAAAATTGAAAATATCAGCAAAAACTTGACAAAATAAAAAAAGTACAAAAATATTCATAGCATCTAAAGTATCCACAACATCAGATAAATGCATTGCCACATAAATATGAAAAGAAAGATAATATATAAGATGTATAAGAACTTAAGAAGTCTAGTGCTACATCACATATCAACAGGGAATCAAGTCCTGACTCAGTTTCAAAAGTGAAATTATCAACAAAAGAACATAATAAATGTATATCATCATCATGAGTCATCTACATGTCATAAACTAATGAATCATGAGTTCCTCTGCCCCTTTTACGGGAATAGGGAATGGCTTTTACACACAACAAAACTGGTCAAATCTCCTCCTTGGCAGTGACAAGCTCCTCTCCCCACATGGGCGAATCGTTAAGAATTGAGTGCAAAATGAGTTAAAAAATATCCGATTTTCCCTAACTTATACGCGGCCTGGAAAAGAATCAGGATTTTTGGATAGAATTGCGATAAAGTCATGAGTTTATCGATTAAATCGCGATTTTTTAAGTTTGAAAACCTCCCGAAAAGCTAGGCCGATAACATTGGCGAGTTGAAAAACTCGCGATTTCTTGATTTTATCAAGATGTTATTGGGAGGTTTTCCACAGAGGTTTAAATATATTGGAATCCCCTAACCACCTGCCAATAACTAATCCTTGCTTAGGAAGGTTAGTTGTGGAGTTTGTGCAATGCAGAGAAAAAAATTAGAGTTCTGAATTGATACAGGAAGAGACAAAAGTGGTCTTTAATCTCAAACTAACCAAAATACAAGTCTGTGTGGATAAATTTACTGCACCATGTTGAGGTTTACATTATCAAGAATGGTTATGCTGAAGAAAAGAAATGAAGACTGGGAAGGCACTGGAAAGGTCAGATGCTCCCTTCAGAAATATCCCAAAACAGCATGGTTCAGATACACATAATTGGTTGATGTATTTGAACCTTGCACAAATTTTTGAAGCTCGAGGCTCTATTATTGATATCTGTGGTGACCTTGTTTTACTGTTCAGTAACATTAGCTCTAAATCTTGTATCAATTGTTGGCCATAGCAGAAATTAACAATAATACATGTTTTTATAGTTACAGAGTGTTCCTGGTTAAAGGTCATGATTCATATTTATTGCACTTTTAAACTTAACCTTAAAGTGGAATCAGTGAACTGGAAATAACAATGACCTGTGATTGGATGTATCCAGCAACATGTTTGTTACTTTTCCTGTGCTGAAAATAGGGATGCTAAAGAGCTTATGGGAGGAACAAAATTTTCAAATATTTTCTTTTCAGTGTTAGAAAGTTCAATGTTGTCTTTTTAGTTGGTAAATGATGTAATGTCTCAGGTCAAAGTTTAATTTTCTTTTCACATATTGACATTTTCTTGTCTGGCCTGCAAATAATGGCGTGGTTTTGCTGCTGGCTTTCTGATTATGCTCGGAAAAATTCCAGAAGAAATTTGATGAGTAAGTTGATCCTCACTTATTTAAGGAATAGCGAAGTCTCTGCATGAAAAAAAATCTTGAAATGAAATTCTTCATGTTGGGCTATAATGGATGATAGTAAATAGTATGTGAGTGATATTTCCATGACATGGTTGTGTGACTGCTTGTTTAATTTGAATCTGTAAGGTTGATTCTAGTTAATCTGATGTAGATCTTGTGTCTTCTAGGGGCTACCTTTGGAATCTTGTCAAATCATACAATTATTGCAAGCATTTCTTTTTGAGTTTGATTAAGTTGTTTTCTCTACACGCTCAACACTTCTGTAGGTTAAAAGCTTTTAATTGTGCATTGATCTCAATAGACATGAAATCAACCTACTGATTATTTTAAGTCAGACTGTTAGACTTGAAATTGCTAGCCTCCAAAGTACTTTGTGTGTCATTGTTTTTAATGCCAATTTTTGGAGAGACTGAACCAATACATGACCAAGAAGCTTCACAAATCTGTACTTTATCTGCTTGTACTTTATAGACAAGGTATGAACAAATCCATTCACACAAGAAACTTTGATCTTCCACTTTATCTTTTTATTGATTAGATTAGAGGAAATTTTTGTAGGCTACCTTTTAACATGTGGATAATGTTACCGCTCAAACTAGCAAGGGTCCTAAAAGGGGATCCTTGGAGGGCTACTACTAGGCTAAGGGCAACGAATGGAGCAATAGCCCATTGTCACCTTGGCTAAGGCTCTCTGCTCTTTACCAATTTTCAACGATGGGAGGAGGCCCGTTATGATGAGGATCACTAAATGGATAGACCAATGATAGGGTGAGGGGTGATCCTAGAAGCCTATTCACAAGAGAGGCTCAAATATGTGGCTTGCTTGCTTTGGAGGCAAGGTTTAAAGCTCTCAAGGAAGGGCTTAAGGGGAACTTCAAGGTTTAGGTTTAGGGTATGTATCTTATAATGGGGGTTCCTAGACCTTGAGATTCTTGTGAAAGCTTGGATTCCCAGTGATAGTTGAAGAATTACCCTTAATAGTGTAGGGGACCACACTTGACCAAGTGGACCTGTGGGGTAGGTCAAGGGGGGTGTTAGAAGATCAGAGAGGCAGAAAGATTTTCTTATATAGACAATTACTTGTGATTATTTTATCTTTATGTTCTTCTTTTATCTTTTAGTTCATCAAGCATATACCAAGTCAATAACACAAGGACAACAAATGTAGGCTGGCAGTCAGGGCAAAACACCTATCTAGGGGAAAACCCAGTCAACAGTTCTTCCTTCAATAGTTTCTCGAGATAATCCAAGACTCTAGACCTAGACAAAGATGCTCTCCATGCCAAGTCAACCCTCAATCCTTCTTGCAGATGACAACCCTTCACAAGCAACTTTGACCTAGCAAGATCAGCAATAGCTTCGACCTAGTAGCAGTAGTAGCGGCAACAACTTCAACCAAACTTGGAGAACTTTGATCCCCCTTGATACACCTCAGAACAGGGTGAGAGTTGTCCCAAAATTTTGATCCTGAGGTTTACTATCTCCTTCCAAAAACCTGCACTCGTTTTCTGCCCTTCCTCGGGCCCTTTCTCAACTTCGCACTTTTCCAACTTCTAGCTTCGAAAATCGAACTATGTGAGAGAGATTGAGATGCTCCAAATGAATTCAAATTCCTTGTATTTATATCCCTTCTGTGAGGTCGAATTACTTGTCTTGAGGTTGACTTGGTGTGGAGGAGACTAAATTCATTTTTGACTCAAAAATAATTCTTTTTACATGATTCGAAAATGCCCAAGAAGGGTCTCTTTAAATGTACAATGACTCTAATGACTCAGAATAAATCCTAGAAGTCCTCAATGGGGACTTTGACCTACAACATGATGACTCAAGCATGAAACCCATGCTTTAATAAGTCATAATAATAATAATAATATTTTCTTCATTCTTTTGATAAGTACATGTCAAATACATTTATGAAGACCAAACCTTGTTACAAATTTCAATACTCCCTTTTAAATAAGGAGGTATTCATCAGTACAATTACAAGGAATATCTCATAACACATGAACCATGAAGAACTTTAGGCACCACAATGCCATGGACTAGATTCTTGACCAGGGCAATCTATCCAAGTGGGACTAAGATGGACTAAATCTTTTAGCCTCTCTAGGTACCATCAGGCTTACTTACTAACCATCAGCCCAGAGATCTAGGTGCGTAACCAAGGTCAGAACTCCATGACCAACACCACCCTCCCTACTTTGGGAACTAGACATCAACACAAAGTGTTGATTAGATGTCCTCCCAGGCAATGTCTCACACACAAAGCCTCAACTTTCCAATCGGTAACAAATCCTTCCCGATCAAACAGATCGGCAACAAATCTCTCCAATCAAACTAATCAACAACACTTAAGCATGTCAAAACATGCTATCAAAGTTCTGAGAGATTTACCTGTTCAAAACACAACCCCAATCAGTAGCAAACTTTCAAATCTACATAAATAGATACAAACCTCCGGGGTCTTCTAGACAACTTGATGTCGCTTTTCAACTTTCGATAGTAGAACTTAGATCTTTCCCAATTAATCTTGACAGAATATTCCTAAACCATGCAACGTCCTTTCCTACTTCTCATGCAACAACATATTTCATAAATCAATTCGACTTTTCTTATCTCAACAACCCTTCAAAATACATTCTCCAATTTCTTCTATCAAGGTGTCCATCATGACTATGACATGACCTCCCTTTTGTTGATTTTGGGATAGCATCAGATGTGCTCTAGGCCTCAAATTTTGTAGGGAGGCTTGGGCACATGTATTCCAAAGAACCCAAAAAGCGTTTTGGGAAATTCCACCCATAAGTGATTTTATTAAAATAATTAATATTTTTAATGGGGTTCTTAAGTCTAAACTTAGGAAAATTAAAATATTAATGGGTATTAATCTAATGATGGGTGAAACTTCTAGAAAAGTACAATGATCAAGCCAAAACGATCTGAGGCTTTGATTAAGATTTAATCTAGGCTGTTGGTTGTCCAACAAAAAGATATAAGAAGGGGCTTGAGGGTCATTTGGAACACACACTGATAGATCAAGGAAATCGATTTTTTTGAAGTGATAAGTTCTCAGGAGGAAAAAATCGCTTGAAGAGATTTCTTGTAGCAGAGGGGCAGTGAGAATCCGAAAGAAGGAATTTCTGGAGAGTACAAGGAAGAGGGAGAACAGAAAGACATCCAGAGGAAGGCTGATGTTGGCCTACGCAGTGCTGACGCAGAGGCAACATAGTCCTTGAGGGGAAGTTGAGTTTCCTGCTAAGGGAAGTCGAGTTTCAGTTGTCGGAAGCTGGGGTGTGAGTCCGGGAGGCAAAAGGTCGATTTTCTCAGCCAACAGAGGATCTAGAGGAGAGGCAGCGTAATACCCAGGAGGGGTGAAGCAAAAATTGCCAGGAGTGACACAGTTCTGCGTAGAGGCCACACAGAGGGTGATGCAGAGCCTCCAGTTCAGCAGGATTAGTCACTGATTCTCCTGGTGACAGGGTGAGATCATGTCACTAGTCTTTTGTTCAATATTCTCTTTGTATT
Source organism: Pinus taeda (assembly GCA_000404065.3). Lineage (NCBI taxonomy): Eukaryota > Viridiplantae > Streptophyta > Pinopsida > Pinales > Pinaceae > Pinus > Pinus taeda. Next base: position 124,926 of record APFE030972747.1, read on the forward strand.
GGATTGCTAGGTGAGCATCCTAGAATCGTACTCAGATTTTCTCTTGCATAATAATAAAACCCTCAGAGTTGTTGCATCAGTTTTCCCGCATTGGGTTTTTTCGGGGACTTTTGTCCAAAAGTAACAGTGTCCTATGTGTTTGTATTTCCTTGCTTAGTTTCTATGTTTTAGAATCATATTTAATTAGTGTAGGTTGCTTCAGTGATTTACTTCAATGTTTCAAGAAGAAATCTGAAATAAGTTTGCAATGTAATTTACAATCTAGGTGAAGTAGATATATTTGGTTGCAGTAGGATTCCTGAGATTATTAGATCTAGGAATTTTCACACCTTTAAACTAGGGAGATTCCTTTCATTCGTGCTCTCTCTCAATGTAGGGAGATTTCTTTCATTCAAGCTCCCTCTTAACCTAGGGATATTTCATCCAGGCTCCCTCTTAACTTAGGGAGTTCTACTTCTTTTCTACATCGCAGAATCTTTTAGGGCTTCCATACTCATCAAAGTTATCATGATCATCATCATTCACATCATGCTTATCACTTCAACTTTATTTTACGAACATCTTCACTATCTTGAAGATCATGTACTTGCACAACTTAAATAGAAAGTACAACCAAAACTATAGGAGCATGAAGTTAACCATATCAAAAATCATAGAAGCATTCAACTTTAGATATCATATGCCCAAACTTAATTACAAAACAAGAGACATATACTCTTCAACTTCTTACTAGGGTTTTTGTTATAAACCCTAGACTACTTCATCAAGACTTTGAGCATTTCATAACAACCTTCATTAGATCTAGGGTTTCAAAGTTTCTTCCAAAGGTATGACATACCCTACTACATCAAATTGCAAACCCTAGAAACATTTCAAACCAATATAGATCTACAATGTATCCTTCAATATTTCATATGTTAGACTTCTTACTAGGATTTCATACAAACCCTAGATTTCATACATGAGATTTAACAATCAAAACCAATCACAGCTCAACTCAAAGTAACATGACTAGCTTCGATTAGAATTTGTTGCAAACCCTAGATTTTTCTCAGAAAATTTGACATCAATCATAACTAAAACTCAGATTTCACCAATCTTACTTCAATCTCAGATTATGACATAGTCATCATACATCAAAGATTTAGACTTCTACTAAGGTTTAATTACAAAACCTTAAAATTCACAAATACTATCATCCTAGAGAATCAAACTTCGGCTAGAGCTTAGTTCCAAACCCTAGGACTCATGACCAACGACAAACATGTCAACTCATGCATCTAGGACGCCATCATCATGCATAGGCATTTCATAACATGTGTTAGTCAAACCCAACTTCACAAATATCAATAAGAGTTAGACATATAACAAACTTGATCAAACTTCAGGGTTTGATCTGAAAACACACACATAACAAGGATTTCATTTCTAGAACATTATAAGGGTCTTGCTTATACACCCTACCAAACCCTAATGATTTAGGGTTTCAATACTAAACATAGCAAACTGTAAATTACCAATACTTCAAAGGTTCGAAATTTCAGACATCACCATCCAACCCTAACAAGTTAGGGTTTCCATCACCATACCAAAAACCCCAAACACGACTTCATCAAAACATCAAACATTTTCTTTCAACAATAACCTTAAGTAGGTTAGGGTTTCACACATAATTATCGACATACCCTTAAGTTAGGGTTTTCACAATGAACCTTTCTAAGGTTCCACAAGAGTAATTAAATATATGAGGGTAGATTTATCTAATGATGAATCACCCAATCAAGAATCTTTAGGATTGAGGAAGGCTAGGCAAAAAGATGTTAGTAATAGTTTATCAAGAATGAATATGGAGAGAGGAAAAACTTGTAATTCAAAACATACCTCTTTAACACACCATGTAATTCCAATGCTTTGTTTTGTGAGGCCTTCTTCCTTGAGTCTTCAACAAGTTTTCCTAAACAAGGAAAATAAGAGTAGAAATGTGATTAGTATTTAATGCAAACAAAACTAAATTAGTAAGGAAAACTAAAAATGAAAATGGTAATAGGATACTTATCTTTGGAGGTTGATGAGGGCTCCCTCCAAGCTTGAGGGATACCTATAACCTTATGAACAAATAAAAATGTTTTTCCAAAAAATATGTTAAACTTAAAAGCTAGAAATCAAAGTGAAATAACAAAAGCTAAGATCGAAGGACTTTAGTAGTATAAGTCCCTTAAATCCAATTCTTTAGGCTTAGTCTTCTTTGGAGATCCTTCTTCAGCTACATTGGCTTGATCCCTGCTTCTTTTCTTGTTCTTTCGATTGTCGGCGTAGTCACTTTTATAGTGACCCATCTTGTGGCATTGGTAGCATTCTATCTTGGACATATCAACCTTCCTTCTTTGCCCTCTTGATTTCTTGGAGTGTCCTTTCTTGTGAGAGGCAGAGTATGCATTTGACACCCTTTCTTCTTCGTTGTTGGATACTAATGAAATTCTCATTTCTTCTTGGGTGCAAGCATTCCACAATTGTTCAAAGGTGGGAGCTTCTTTCCACCTATTGATACCTGCAGCAAAAGAACTCCAAGTAGGTGGTAGTCCCAATAGTGTAGTGATTACTAGCTCCTTCTCCAATACTATTTCATTTATGGCTTGAAGTTCATCTCTAATCCTTGATATCCTTACAAAGAAGGAAGCCACAATACCTTCGTTTGTCATCTTTGCAGTCCTTAACTCATTCTTCAAGCTTACTACTTGACATGGTGAATAATTTTGTCAATGCCTAATACATTTCTTGAGCATGATCTATATTGGAAATGTATTGAACAAGATTGTCCTTAATGCTTTCTACCATTAGAGTCATAGCCAGTATTTCCAATTCCCTATGCTTCACCTTGTCTGCATCACTCGATTCTTGGGTAGGTTTCTTCACCTTTCCTCTGATCACATCCAAGGCCTTGTTCTTTTCAAGAATGAGGTCAATCCTCTTCTTCCATGATTTGTAGTTTGATGCTCCTTCCAGCTTGTTCTCACTCTTTAATGTGTTAGACATTGTCCTTGAAGATAGTGATCTTCTTCTCTTATAAGAGCTCCTTATATGATCCTTAGATCAATCCTTTAGGTTCCTTCTAGTAGATACTCAAGACTGCCTTTTTCATCCTTCACCTTAGCTCTGATACCATGTTAGAAAATCAGAATTGTAGAAAGATTTTCTTATATAGATAATTACTTGTGATTCTTTTATCGTTATGTTCTTCTTTTATCTTTTAGTTCATCAAGCAATTACCAAGACAATAACACAAGGACAACAGATGTAGGTGGACAACCAGGGAAATTCCCCTATCAAGGGAAAAACCCAAGCAACAATTCTTCCTTCAATAGTTTCTCGAGATAATCCAAGACTCTAGACCCAGACAAAGATTCCCTCCACACCAAGTTAGCCCTCAATCCTTCTTGCAGATGACAACCCTTCAAAAGCAACTTTGACCCAGTAGTAGCTTCGATCCATTAGTAGTAGTAGCAGCAACGACTTCAAACAAACTTGGAGAACTTCGATCTCCTTTGATACACCTCAGACAAGGTGAGAGTTGTCCCAAAATTTCGATCTTGAGGTTTACTATCTCCTTCCAGAAACTCACACTCCTCTCCAGCCCTTCCTCTAGCCCTTTCTCAACTTCGCACTTTTCTAGCTTCCAGTTTCAGAAATCGAACTATGTGAGAGAGAATGAGATGCTCCAAATGAATTCAAACTCGTATTTATAGCCCTTCCTTGAGGTCGAATTACTTGTCTTGAGGCCGACTTGGTGTGGAGGATGTTGAATTTCCACGACCTTGGGTCTAGGATAGAATCTTAAAATCTCTAATGCTACTAAACCAAGAATTTCAACAATACTACCTTGCACAATGGAATATAACAACAGTAAATCACACATGCACAAAATTTAGACAACTTTTTACTTTTTCAACCCAACTTCGTTATATTAAACAACATATAGTACAATAGTCTAGGGCTCCCGTACCAAGGATAATGGCCCTTATACATCCACTAGTACAAGATACAAAATTGGGGCTTGGTGTCAGTCCATCGACAACCAATCTACCCTTAACAAGATACTTTAACCATCTAGCTAATGAAGTCAACTCTCTCAGCTCCCTCGGTCATACCTTATACCTGCCTGACCGTTTGGATCCTGATCTACAACTCATGCCTCTATCAATGCTCTAAGTCCATATGGCCATTGAATCTCGGCTATCCAATCTGCTCACTAGTTTGAATGTTCATCCATCAACACATCAACACGTCGAGACCCTTGTCGAGTTGTTCACAACTCCACTTGTGAACAACTCTCAACTGCCCACTACTGCTCCTCAGCTACTTAGGGACATTAACCCACTATGGTCTTCTTGCGTTGCTCCAATGAAGACCAACATAGGGTACGAAGGGCTGCCACCTATCACTGCAAGATGTCCATCTCCCACAATGAACACGGGCTAGGAGGACTGCCCATCATCTGCTGTAGAAGTCCTTCTCCACACACAAGTCTCGAGCTTCACATGTGAAAATTTTTGAATCTAATAAATCAGAAATCCTACTGTAGTAAATGGATTTACATTACCTACTTGTGTTCTTCATTTTAACAAGTTATTTTCAGAAATATTCAAAAAATAGTAATGCAAATACTGAAAAATAAATCAGACAATGACACAAAGGACACACCTATTTTTGGACTAAATGTCCTCGGAAAAACCCAATGCGGGAAAACCAGTGCAACAACTCTGATGGTTTTCTATTATTAAGCAGTAGTTTTGAATACAAATGTTGGTTGCCCTCCCGACAAACGAGTGACGAGAAATACAATGGCAGAAAACTTGAGTGAGTTTTACCTCACTTCACTCGGCAGATTTCGGCTAATCTGACAAGAAAACTGGCTAGCCTTGGCTACAACTACGCTGCCCCTTCGCAGTAATTGCGTGCACTTGTGTGGAGCTCTTTGAGGCTTTGCGTTAGCTTTCCCGGCTGTTCCGGCAGTTCCCCTACAGTTTCGACTTTCTACGTGGAAGGTAACTTTCTCCTCTACTGTTAAAAATGGCAACTAGGGCCAAACTCCATGTGGGTCATCTTATTAATGGAAGTTGATATTTTTCTTGGATCCCTCTCATCGAGAGGTGTAGGATTGATCTAAAGATTATCCGATTTCGATAAGTATTCATGGAGATATGAATTTATTTGTGTTATGGGACAATTCGTCAAGGTCGGCCACCAACCAAATAAACCCCACTTGTGCTCAACGTTTTAGTATAAATAGAGGTGGCCTTCAAGTCATTTTCAACACACTTGGGATCTCTTCCTCTCTACTTGTCTTTGGGTTTTAGTAGGAGGAGATATTCTAAGGAATAACGTTGCCCTAATCTAGAGGGCAGAAGTTGGAACTGTCGGGAACTGCCGAGAAAAGCCAAAACTGCCAAAACTAGTCGAGAATAGCTGGAACTGCCGGAATAGCTGGAAACTGCCAGAACTGCCGGGAATAGTCGGAACTGTTGGGAACTGCCAGGTAGTGCTGGAACTGTCGGGAACTCCAGAAACTGCTGGGAACAGTCGGAATTGCCGGAACTGTCGGAGCATCTGTCTGCAAAGGAGAGTAGCATGCAAGGGACATGTAACTAACTTTGGGACAGTTGTATGGTAGTTAGCAGCATGTACACCAAGCATGCAATGTCACATCTAGCATGCAAGGGATAGCTAGCATGCAATAGCAAGCATGCTAGGGACAACAAGCAAGCAAGGGACAACAAGCATGCTAGAGACAACAAACAAGAAAGGTGCAGCCAGAGCGTACGTCAGTACGACAACATGGTGTAGTAATGGCACATAATGCAGTACTGTGATGGGTATAATCATGATTAATGAAGCGTGATGAGATGCAGCATAATGACGATGGGTGCAGCACGGTGAGGTGCAGCATGATGATGAAATGCAACACAACGATAGGTGAAGGAGTCATCTTGGAGAATCAGTTGAAGCAACATGTCTTCATCTGATCTCAAGTATCATCTTCTTAGAGATGATCTTTGCTCTTATCTAGGTAAGTCAAAGTGTTGACTTTTGTTGTAAACGTACTATCTCTTTCTCTCTTTGCTGAACTATTGAAGAACATATAAGAAGAATTGATTAAGTGTTTCCCCACATTGGGGTTTGTTCTTGGCTAGCGCCACATCTTGTGTCCTCTTGTCTTGGCTTGTCTTCTGCGATTAATGTTTATGTTCTATCTGCAGTTTAATTTAATGCTGATGTGGTTGCTAATTTGGAAAAGATATTGAGCTAACTGTGAAAATTGAAAAAAATTGCTCTAAGCATAGAACATACCTAAAATTAACATGTATCAGAGCTGAGGTGAAGACAATGCCCAAGCAAGAGTGAAAGAGCAATCACGGAAGACAGTTGGGAAAGGACAAAAGGATTAGTGGATTCCTCATCCCTCTTCAAATTCACCGAGGGTGAAGTAGAAGCAGAGAATATTATCAGAATGGCACAACGGAAGTTTCTGATGGCCTACCTAAAGATCACTTCATTGGGAAGTTCGGATCTAAGAATGGAAGGAAAGGCAGATGCCTTGGTTGCAATAAGTTCAGCCATTATGGGAAGGAGTGTCTGAATGGCAGAGACACAACTCTTGATGAAGATAACAATCATTCCGGGGACATCTTCAATGATCAAAGGAATGACAGGTAATGCAGGTCATCAAGGAAATGGCTAACTCTTCAAAGAAAGCAAGGAACCCCAGGTATGAAGAATCAAATGTTGTTTCTGATAAGATAAAGTAGTGTTATCTTGTATTGGCCCTCTCCTTCAGATTCTTTGGGAATTTGGCTTATTGATTGTAGTGTTTCAAGGCACTTCATCGAAGAGTAGGGTGCACTCTCTAATTTGGTAGAGATGGAAACAATCGTGGGATTATACTTGGAGCCGATGCCACTTATCCCGGAAAGGGTGTAGGGAATGTTACCCCTTAATTGAATGAGGGTAACTCGATTCATTTACAAAATCTCTTTTATGTACTTGATCGCAAGAAGAACCTGGTGTCCATTTTGGTAATGGAAGTCAAAGGTTACAGGGTGGCACTCATCAATGGAAAGGTACGTGTTTGAAAGTAGAATTTTCAAAGATGTTTTTGAGTTTATGGTTGTATCAAGTTGTAGGAAGTCCACTGGGGACCATGTCCATTGACACATAGCACCGAAGGTCTGTGAGTTAGATGGTGACAGGGATGCCTGAATTCAAAAAGAGCATGAAAGTACATGTGTAAGATGTACCAGAGGAAAATCTTACAAGGGGACCAGTCCCCTCATGTAGCAGGTCCATAGGTTTGGAACAACCTGAGGGGTTTGAGATTCATGATCAGGAATCTCACGTATGCAGGTGGAAGAAAGTCCTCTATGGCTTGAAGCAAAATTCCTCAGGCGTAGTATGAGAGAATTGATAGCTGTAAGATGTAGTTGAGATTCACTAAGATTGAAGCCGATCTAAACCATTGTTTGAAGGTTGTGGATGATAGACCTCTCATACCAGCACCTTCTGAGGATGACCTATTTCAAACAGGTGTAGACCCTCTCACTTGCAGAAGTAAGAGGGAGTTGGATTCCGGATATGGAATGGTAAACTACAAGCCCGTGACTACCTCGAGGATCTTAACTTTCAGAAGTTATATGGTGATGATGTCGGACCAGATTTGGGAAATGCCTTTGAGTTCCATAAACTCATTTGCATTGATGTTGTTGGTGAACTTCCATCCGGACATATGTTTTGCAGTTAGCATGGTGAGCTCATATTTGTTTGAGCCTCACTGGATTGGTGCTAAGAATCTTCTGAGATATCTTCGGGGCATAATCTCTCATGGATTGAGATACACCGCCGAAAATATGAACCTGCATGATTATTCGAATGCTGATTGGGCAGGCAGTGTGGAGGATCACTAGAGCAGTTCTTAGCGCTGGTTCTCTTTGGGTTCTGCTTCGATATCATGGATGAGCAGGACGCAGAAGTCGGTTGCTATAAGCACCGTCGAGACCGAATACATACCTACGAGTATGATCTTGTGTGAAGCTGCATGGTTCCAGAAGCTCTTAAGTGAGCTGTTTGTACACATGATGAATACCACTGTGATTCTCTGTGACAACCAGAGGGGGGTTCAATTATCGAGGAATCCCGTATTCGATGATTGCTCCGACAGATAGACATCAGATACTGGCTTATCTAGGATATGGTAAGTCGATGAGCGAGGAGGCTCCATCGCATTGAGACTGATGTACAGGTCGCAGACATTTTATGAAAGCCCCGGGGAAAGGTCAAATCTGTGACTTTCCCGAATGACTTGTAGTCATTGAGAGACCTTCTTATAAGGGTCTTGCATGTTGCATGCATTGAGCTCTGGGAGCTCTGGGGGGCTTGGGGTACTTACTAGAGCAACATATGACCACAGGGCGACTCACCCTCCCTTGGTGGTGCGCTATGTACAAGATGATATGTTCAACCTTCCCCTATGATACCCTGTGGCGACTATGGAATAGGATGATTAGTTCTCCTGTGGGTCGAGATGATTAGTTCTCCTGTGGCAACTGTGGAACAGGATGATTAGTTCTCCTGTGGGCCGGGATGATTAGTTCGCTCGTGGCATCTATGGAACAACATGATTAGTTCTCCTGTGGGCTGGGATGATTAGTTCTCCCGTGGTAACGATGGAACAGGATGATTAGTTCTCCTGTGGGCCGGGATGATTAGTTCTCCAGTGGCAACTGTGGAACAAGATGACTAGTTCTCCTGTGGGTTGGGATGATTAGTTCTCTCGTGGCGACTGTGGGGCAGGATGATTCGTTCTCCTATGGATAGGATGATTAGTTCTCCTGTCGAGGCATCCTACCCATGTAGTCTGGGACTCATGGAAAGTACCTCTCATCTGATCAATGAGCAGGGAAATGGGGTTAGGGACCATAGTAGTACTATCGATGGATGCATCGTTGTATGTACCGTACTCCCTATGCTAGGATGACCTCCATTGATCTGGGATCAATATGAGTGGCTTGAGACACTCTCTTGTGATATTGATCTGGGATCAATAAAACTGACTTCGGGTCAGTAAGAGTGATGTCACATACTCTCTTCAGATGAAATTGACTTCGGGTCAGTAGAGAATGGTATGAGACATTCTCGATCAATTTTTCTTCTTCATGGTTTAGTAGAGAAGAGCAGAGCTCAGCAGAGCAGAGCAGTGCAGGGCATTGATGGCAGAGATAGTACAGTCGGACATATGGATCGACGGATGGAGTTCTCCCTAGTTGAGAGGGAGTGTTAAAATTGGCAACTAGGGCCAAACTCCATGTGGGTCATCTTATTAATGGAAGCTGATATTTTTTTGGATCCCTCTCATCGAGAGGTGTAGGCTTGATTTAAAGATCATTCGATTCCGATAAGTATTCATGGAGATATGAATTTATTTATGTTATGGGACAATTCGTCAAGGTCGGCTAGCAACCAAATAAACCCCACTTGTGCTCAATGTTTTAGTATAAATAGAGGTTGCCTTCAAGTCATTTTCAACACACTTGGGATCTCTTCCTCTCTAATTGTCTTTGGGTTTTAGTAGGAGGAGAGATCTTAAGGGATAACACTGCTCTAATCTAGAGGCCAGAAGCCGGGAACTGCCGGAAAAGCCAGAATGCTGGGAATTGCTGGAATTGTCGGAACTGCCGGGAATAGCCAAAAAAGCCGGAACTGCTAGGAATAGCTGGAATTGCTGGAAATAGCCGGGAATAGCCGGAACTGCTGGGAATAGTTGGAAACTGCCGGAATAGCCGAAAACTACTGGGAATAGCCGGAACTGCTGGAACTGTTGGGAACTACCGGGAACTGCCAGAACTGCTGGGAACTGCCGAAACTGCTGGGAATAGCCGGAACTGCCGAAACTGCCGGGAACTGCTAGAGCATATGTCTTCGAAGGAGAGCAGCATGCAAGGGACAACTAACTAACATTGGGATAGCTGTATGGTACTTAGCAGCATGTACACCAAGCATGCAATGTCACATCTAGCATGCAACAAGAAGCATGCTAAGGATAACAAGCATTCTAGGGACAACAAGCAAGCAAGGGACAACAAGCATGCTAGGGACAACAAGCAAGCAAGGTGCAGCCAAAGCATAGGTCAGTACAACAACATGGTGTAGCAATGGCACATAATGCAGTACTGTGATGTGTACAGTTATGATTAATGAAGCGTGATGAGATGCAACATAGTGATGATGGGTGTAGCATGGTGTAGTGTGGTGAGGTGCAACATGATGATGAAATGCAACACAACGATAGTTGAAAGAGTCACCTTGGAGAATCAGTTGAAGTAGCATGTCTTCAACTGATCTCATGTATCATCTTCTTAGAGATGATCTTTGCTCTTATCTAGTTAAGTCAAAGTGTTGCCTTCTGTTGTAAACGTACTATCTCTCTCTCTGCTGAACTATTAAAGAACATATAAGAAGAATTGATCAAGGGTTTCCCCACATTGAGGTTTGTCCCTGTTTAGCGCCACATCTTGTGTCCACTTGTCTTGGCTTGTCTTCTGCGATTTATGTTTATGTTCTATCTGTAGTTTACTTTAATGCTGATGTGATTGCTAATCTGGAAACGATGTTGAGCTAATTGTGAAAATTGAAATAAATTGCTCTAAGCATAGAACATACCGAAAATTAACATCTACGCTGGCCCTTCTGGCTCTGCGTCAAGGCTATGTGGGCCTAGACTGGCCCAATGTCAGCTCTCCTGGCTACAACGCTGCCTCCACAAGCTTTTATTCGTCTCTTTGTCAGTATTCTCAAACTATCCCTACCCCTCAATTGCAAGATCTCCCCAATCGATTTTCCTCTTGAGAGCTTCTCACCTCAGAAAATCGATTTCCTCAATCTCTCTGTGTATCTTCTCCAATTGACCCCAAGCCTTCCTTTATACTTTTCCTGTTGAGAAATCAATGGTCGTGATCTAATCTCTAATCAACGACTAAGATTAAAAATCAGCCGGTCTGAACTGGTAGTTGGTCAAACCGGTCGGCTAGCAAGCCCACCGGGTCAAACCAGCTAAAAAACCCAGTTTACCTCCTCATTTCGCCTTTCTTTTGCCCTAATTGGTCCTAACCAGCTGATTTAGGACAGAACCGGCCTGTTTGTGGTCAAACCGACCGGTTTTGTCCTAAATCGACCAGTTTATTGCCAGGGCAACTATAACCCCCACAAAATGCATTTTTGTGAGTTTTGAAGCTATTTTGAGGGAAACTTGGGGTTGTTTTCCTCCAATAATAGTCCCTCCAAGAAAAACATGCCTACCCTCTCATTTTCCTGACACACTTCAACCCTAACAATGTTGGCAATTAATGGTAATGTTAAATTCTTAAAGTAAAAGTGACATTTCCTTTAATTTTCATTTTCATCCTCCTTTTACTTAATTTTTTAACATTACCATGAAATGACTTAGGATGTTTGAGAGTGGTTTCGACCTCGTTGGATTTCATATGGAGAAACTAGAATTTAGATTTCAGTCAAAATTCAGTAGACTTAATGGTTTTCAGGATTTCATGGTTTGGGGGTTTGCAATGTTTCCATTTGATTCTATCATGCATGAGGTTGTGAGATTGACATTTGATCAAGAGCATGAAGCCCTTTAAGAACCTTGATCTTGGTGGCATTGATTGTTGAACTTTGTTGATGTTGGTGGTATTGATTGTTGAACTCCTCTACCATGGCGTTAACAAGAATGCACCCTTCACTCAAAGGAAAAGAACTGGTTAGGCATCATAATCTTTTTCTACCACATTATAAGGTTGAGGAGATGAACCCTTCACTCAAACCAAAATCATTGGTTAGGCATGTTAAATCTTTTCAATTTCTATCATGTTATAAGGTTGAGCAATCCAGGTCTGAAGCTAGATGATGTTCATGTATCTCTTGTTGATGATGTTTATGTATTGCTAATAGCGTTGAAGCAATGATAAGTTTCATGAGTGACCATGTTGATCAGTGATTTGTAGTTTTGTTGTCTATTTTTGCTACTACTACTAAAGTTGTAGAGGAGTTTTAGGAGTCCTCAAACTCGGAGGCATATTATTTAAGTAGCTCATGTTGATGATCTCTTGTCTAGTAGTGGTGATAAGTTTGATCATGATGAGGAGTGATCATGTTGTTGATCACTGATATGTAGTATTGTAGTAGTTCATTGACCCCATAGCTTAGAGCATTGTTTACGGACTCTAGAGGCCATTTAGAGCCTCATTGATTATGTATTTTGTTGCGGATATGTATTGCACTCGATGCCATTTTGATATATTTATCTTTACATGGTATATAGATGAGCAAGCCTTGCATATTTTGTTTCTATTGGCTTGGAATCATGGTTTTAAATCTTAAAAATAGTTTTTTTCGTTAAAAATTAATTATTTAATGTATTTCTTTAAACCGGTTCGTTTAGACCTAACCAGTCCTGGTTCGACCGATTCTGGTTCGAAACCCGGTTCATTAGGTGGACCGGCCCAATCATTGGTTCCGGTTTTTAAAACATTGATTAAAATAGACTTGATTCTCGTCTCTTAAAAGCTTCTCACCCATATTTTCAATGGTACCCATTAATATTTTACTTTTTCCTAAGTTTAGACTTAGGAACCATCTTAAAAATATTAATTATTTGAATAAAATACTATCCGGGTGGAATTTCACCAAACAATTTCTGGGTCTTGGAGATCTCGTGTGTTTTAGCCCCTCCACGAAATTTTGGAGCTAGAGCACATTCGATGCTACCCAAAACTCAACATTCCCTCTTAGCAAGGAATGTGCTCTAACAAGACTTCCCAACAGAAGTATCACACTGATCCACGGTATCGGTTCTCTGCGCTGTAGATGCTTAGTCTCCTGCCCTTCATCCACTGCACTGCTGCAATCTTTACTGCTGCCCATGACACTACCACTATCACTATTGTATTTGTACTGCAACTCCCTCTCAATATGTTGTATCATGCTGCCAATAGCACTGCCATTGCTAATCGCTGCACTGCAACTCAGTTGCTGAGAAGTAAGCAACTGAAAAAGTCACCCAAAAGCTGACATGCTGGTTAGTTAGGATGCCCCTTGACACTGAAGCTACCTCTACTGCTAATCTGTGCTGACCCTCTGATGCTACTGCGCTGCTGTTGTATTTGTTTTGTGCCTTTTACATTCCTGCAACACTTTGCTGCGTTGCTTCAAACTTTGACGCTCTAGCTTTGCCATTGTTGCTCCATCATCCCTCGCACCAACTAACTCTAGTCACTCTGCTACTGTCATTAAGGGCTCTCGTAGCTATATGTGATCCAAGAGTTTGGGCACCTTAAGGATCTTGCCCCTTATATGTAGTCCTCCTGACTACAACTCAATATCGCCCCACCTCTTCTCTAGAGGCGGATAAGCACTCATGGCGCAATCATCTTCGTCCACTTGGTCAGCTTGCGTTGGAGCAACCTCTGAGTCAGACTTCTCTTCTTTGCCCTTCTTTCGAGGACACTGCGTAGCGAAATGACCCATTTCTCCACATCTAAAGCATTTGACTTTGGATATGTCCTCCTTTTGTTTCTGCTGTCCTTGCTATCCCATTGATGCGAGAGCCACATCCTCCTCTTCCTCCTTCTTCATTCTGACCCCTTTGCTATTGCTTTCCACCTTGGTCAACTGTTTCATCTCTTCCTGTCGAAGAGCTGTCCACATCTCCTCTCAACTGGGAAGAGGGTGCTTTGGACAAAGGTTTCCTAATCTTCAGTGATTCATTCAGGGCAGTGCTGATCATAAATTCAACATCTAGTGTAGGCCCTACGGAAGTTCGCTGGTCACAGATCCTTTGCAACCTTAGAAAGAAGGGATCGATTTCTTCTCCCTTGAAACTATCTCAGCTGACTCTCAAGCAACATCTTCCGTTGAACGGAATTTCCATTGTACAATGTGGTCAAGGCCTCCCACATTTCCCTTGCTATGTCCTTCTCAACAATATGTGGGATCACATGATCCTTGACCTTGTCCAAGATCATGCACTTTGCTTTTCCCTGAGCCTCCTCATATTTCTTGAGAGGATCAGCATCAATCAGAACAACAATCGTCCTCAAGGTATAATCCTTGATGTGTTTTTTATCCAAAACTGCCAGGATCCTAGTCTTCAAGATGACAAAGTTGGATGCTCTATCCAACCTATCCTGATCCCTCAGTCCGTTAACGACCATTTCTGCTCAAATGAATGTTGAACTGGTTCTCTTCCCCCTCTTTCGCTACTGCCCCAACAAAACTCAGATCTGGATTTCTTTGGTGCTAGATGGAACAAGCTCTCTCTGAATTTCGATTTCCTTCATGGAAATCCTTCTGCCAACCATTGTCGAACCACCCCTCTCCGATCTCTCTTTGCTGCTGCTCAACATCGGATCTAGATTTCTTGGCAAGAAATCTTCTGAGGAACTGATTTCCTCTACTTCGCTTCTGCTCGACTAGGTACTGTTCTGCACCAGTAGAATCAACAACCCAACAACAACTCCAGATGAAATCTGCAATGCACCTCTAGCCACAACAACCACAAAAACGAGAATCAACAGTCTCTGCTCTAGCCCAGTAACCACTGCGCTGCCCTTTACTACAACAACGTCAACCAATCATGCTGACGCAGGCTCTGCCTGGGCCTCAGTTGGTGACTGCATCACCCCTCCTCTGCTCTCTCGGCCAGTAAATGCGTTGTCCCTCGGGACAACTGTCTTCACACAAAAATTTTCCTCTATCCTTTCGCCGATAGCTTCAGTCTTTGATCTGCAATTGTTCTGATACCATGTGAAAATTTCTGAATCTAACAAATCAGAAATTCTACTGCAGTAAACTGATTTGCACTACCTACTTGTGTTCTTCATTTTAACAAGTTATTTTCAGAAATATTCAGAAAATATTAATGCAAATACACTGTAGCTTACACCAATATACAGATCAAATACTGAGACAATCACAAAAAGGATACTTATTTTTGGACTAAACGTCCTTGGAAAAACCCAATGCGGGAAAACCGATGCAATAGCTCTGAGGGTTTTCTATTATTAAGCAATAGTATTGAATAGAAATGTTGGTTGCCCTCCCGGCAAACCAGTGACACAGAAATACAATGGCGGAAAACCTGAGTGAGTTTTACCTCACCTCACTCGGCAGATTTCGGCTGATCTGACAACAAAACTGGCTAGCCCTTGCTACAACTGTGCTGCCCCTTTGCAGTAACTGTGTGGGCCTGCGTGGAGCTCTTTGAGGCTTTGCGCAACTTTCTCGGTTGTTTCGGCAGTTCCTCGATAGTTTTGGTAGTTCCTCTACGGTTCCAGCTCTCTACATGGAAGGCAACTTTCTCCTCTGCGCTGGCCCTTTTGGCTTTGCGTCAAAGCTGCGTGGGCCTAGACAGGCCCAGCGTCCGCTCTCCTGGCTGCCTCCACAAGCTTTTCTCCGTCTCTCTGTCAGTCTTCTCGAACTATCACTACCCCTCAGGTGCAAGATCTCCCCAATCAATTTTCCTCTTGAGAAATTCTCACCTCATAAAACGATTTCCAAAATATCTCTGTGTGTCTTCTCCAACTGACTCCAAGCCTTCCTTTATACTTTTCCTTTTGAGAAATCAATGGCCCTGATCTAATCTCTAATCAACGACTAAGATTAAAAACATATTTGATCCTCGTCTCTTAGAAGCTTCTCACCCATATTTTCATTAATATCCATTAATATTTTAATTTTCCTAATTTTAGACTTAGGAACCACATTAAAAATATTAATTATTTTAATAAAACACAATCTGAGTGGAATTTCATCAAATGATTTATGGGTATCTCATGCGTTCTAGCCCCTTCACAAAATTTCGGAGCTAGAGCACATCCGATGCTACCCAAAAATCAACACCACAAACTGTTCTTGGTTGATCAGATCCTTAAGCTCAACAATTGCCTCTCTTGCAACTACCTTTTTCCATTAAGGTGTTGCTCTTTGGGCTCCAACTTGGACACTATCACGTTGTCCTCCTACAGGCCATAAGTGACCAATCACGTCCACACTTGGTCCACTCTCACGCTACCCTCCAATAGTCCACGAGTGACCAATCCTTGCTGCAGCATCTGTTCCTAGTTAGGACATCCTCACACTTAGGAGACCCTTACACATGGCTGCCCATAGAGTCCACCAATCTTCTCTTTTCTATGCAATAGAGGAGCTATTGCACAAATCTAGACATCACCAACTTGTCCTCTCCTAGGACACCATCAACCCATCAACCAAGGGAACATCTGCAACACTCCTTGCTGCTGTCCTCTTGCCTTCCAATCTAATGTGTCGGCTATCACCTTAGCTACTATTGATTTGTGGTAGCATCGGATGTGCTCTAGCCATGAAAATTGGTGGAGAGGCTAAAGCACATGAGATCTCCAAGACCCAGAAATTGTTTGGGGAAATTCCTCCCGGTTAGAGAGATATTAAAATAATTAATAATTTTAATGGAGTTCTTAAGTCTAAACTTAGGAAAATAAAAATATTAATGGGTATTAATATAAAACTGGGTGAGAAGATTCTCTTTGACATGGATCAAGCCAAATCTAATGTTAGCTGTTGATTAGGGACTTAATCTTAGTCATTG
Source organism: Pinus taeda (assembly GCA_000404065.3). Taxonomy (NCBI): domain Eukaryota; kingdom Viridiplantae; phylum Streptophyta; class Pinopsida; order Pinales; family Pinaceae; genus Pinus; species Pinus taeda. The sequence continues at coordinate 141,592 of APFE030972747.1, forward strand.
AAGACTCAAAAGGAAAGGTATAAGAGGAGGCTTAAGGGTTAGTTGGAGGCACACCAAGATTGATCAGTCAGTTCGATTCTCTGGAGCGGGGTTTGCTGAGAAAATTCGAACAAGTGATCTGTTGGAGCGAGGGGCAGTGAGTACATAGCAAAGATGCAAAGATAGTGCTAGAGGTTTAACGCAGTGATTGAAGAGGTTGATGCAAAGGCATGCGGAGCTACGTAGAGGCAGTAGGTTGCATGAAAAGGTAGCTAGAAACAGCGTAGAGCTTGAGGGGCTTGCGTGTGTGATGCATAAGGCTAGAGAGCTGACGCAGAGAGGGAGAAGGTTGACGCAAAGGGTTCTAGAGCTATGCTGAGGCTAGCAGGGCTGACGCAGAGCCTTGGAGAAGCGTCGAAAGAATTTTCGTGGGGCATACTTGCTGAATATCTGTCTCCAAGAAGAGGTATTAATGCTGTGTAATAATCTCTGTTGGGTGAGCCAGTTTGGCACCCTAGTTGTACTCAAGAAATCTGCATAATAATAAACCCTCAGAATTGATGCACCCGTTTTCTCGCATTGGGTTTTTCTGGGGACGATTGTCCAAAAATAACAGTGTCCCATGTGTGTTTGTCTAGTATTTTAGTTGTTGATCTTTATATGAGTTAAGGCTCCATTTATGTTTATTTTTAGTATTTATATGTATAAATAACTTGTTAATGGAATAAATAAGTAGGTGAAATAGACCAGATAATGCAGTGGGAATTTCTGACGTGTCAGACTTAGAAATTTCAAGATGGTATCAGAGGATTGCAGATCACAGGAGGACTGAAGGCACCAAAAATATCAGAAATTTGCAGCAGTAGCAGCTGTCCTGAGAGACAGAGCTGCTCCTAAGCAGAACGCAGCAGAGGAGTGACGTAGATGGCTTGCGTCATCATTTTGAGGCAGAGAGAGGTAGAAGAATCTCACAAATAGCCATCCTAGTAAGCCAGGTAGGCTTGATGTAATTGGCCAGAGGAGTGATTCAGCCTTTGCCGGGGCCTAGGGAGTTGTGGGTAGATTGTGGATTGGGAAGTTGGTGGGGTTTTGTTTTTGTGGAAGCAGAACAGTAACTAATGGGACAGAACCAAGGTAGAGGGAGTTGCTACCTTGACGGATTTCTAGCCAAGAAATCCAGATCCGAGTTGCATTTGCAAAAAGGATTGGAGAGGAGCGGGTCAACATTTGGCGGGAAGATTTCCAGCAGGAAATCAGGACTTAGAGGGAGATTTCCAGGAGGGGAGTCGAATCTCAGAGGGAGTCTAGAAGAAGAGCGGAGATTGTAGTGAACAGACTGAGGGACAAGAGAGGTTGATGGGGCTTCCAACTTTCTCATCTGGAAGGCCAGGATCCTTGCAGTTTTGGATAGACATCGCATCAAGAGCTTCGCCTTGAGAACCATGGCTGTCCCGGTAGATCCAACTGATAATGAGAAGTATGAGGATGCAATGGCAAGGGAAAAGTGCATAATGCTTGATGGGGTCAAGGATCATGTTGTACCACATATTGCCGAAAAGAACACGACAAAGGAGATGTGGAATACTTTGACAACATTGTATCAGGGCACTTCCGTGCAGCGGAAGATTCTATTAGAGAATCAACTGCGGTCATATTAGATGTAGAAGGGGGAGCAGATAGATCTATACCTCCTCAGGTTGCAGGAGATTCAGGACCAACTTACTTCCATAGGGGCCACGTTGGATCAGGAGTTCACGGTGAGGACCGCCCTGAATGCAGTCTCCAAGGAGTGGGAGACATTTGTCCAAGGCATTTTGGGTAGAGCTACTCTTCCAAGATGGGAAGAGATGTGGGCAGCTCTTCGCCAAGAAGAGATTAGATGGTTGACCAAGGCGGTGAGTAGTAGGAAAGGAAGTCGAATCAAGAAAGAGGAGGAGGATGCGGCTCTGGCATCTGTGGGACAACAGGTGAAGAGGGAGAAGAAGGATATCTCCATGGTGAAGTGTTTCCATTGTGGGGAGTTGGGTCATTATGCAATCTTGTGTCCTAGGAAGAAGAATAAGGGAGAGGCTTTTGACTCCAAGGCAGCTCCGGCTAAGGTGGAGAAAGAAGTCAAGACTGATGACGATTGTGCCATGAGTGCTCATGCACCTTTAGAGAAGAGCTGGGGAGACATCGAGCTGTAGTTAGGAGGACTACAAAAGATGAGGGGCAGGATCCTTGAGGTGCCCAAACTCTGGGATCATATCCGGCTACGTGAGCCTCGAATGACAGTAGTAGGATGATGGATGTCGGGAAGAAGCAAGATGTGATGGAGCGACAAGGCAGTGCTAGAGTGTAGAGGTCTGTAGCAGCGCAGTGGGGGTTGTAGCAGTGCGAGAGGCATAGATGTGTCTGCAGTAACACAAAGGCAGCATAGGGAGCACAGGATAGCAGCAGAGGTAGCTTTAGCTTTAGCATCAAGAGGCTTCTGGACTAACAAGGATGTCAGGATTTGGGTTAGATTAGTTACTTACAACTGAGTTGCAATGCAACAGTTAGCAGTGGCAGTGCTATGGCCAGCATGGGCAACATTTGAGAGAGAGTTGCAGTGCAGATGTAGTGTTGGGAGGAAGGACCAATAACAACACGGATGTAGAGGGAGCTGCAGTACAAATGTAGTGGCAGTGGCAGAGCCATGGGCAGTAGTACAGGAAGCAACAGTGCAGTGGATGTTGGGCAACAGGCCCAGCATCAACACAGGTACCGGTGCTGGAGGATCAGTGTGATGTTCAGTGATGGAGCATTACTAGAGCACATTCCTTGCTAAGAGGCATCGCTGATTTGTGGTAGCATTGGATGTGCTCTAGCCATGAAAATTGGCGGAGAGACTAAAGCACTTGAGATCTCCAAGACCCATAAATGGTTTGGGGAAATTCCACCTAGTTAGAGAGATATTAAAATAATTAATATTTTTTATGGAGTTCCTAAGTCTAAACTTAGGAAAATTAAAATATTAATGGGTATTAATATAAAGCTGGGTGATAAGGTTCTAAATGACATGAATTAAGCCAAATCTAATCTTAGCCATTGAGTAGGGACTTAATCTCGACCATTGAAGTCTCAATAGGAAAAGTATAAGAGGAGGCTTGACAGTCAGTTGGCGACGCACCAATATTGATCAGTCAGTTTGATTTTCTGGAGCGGGGTTTGCTGAGAAACTTCAAATAAGTGATTTGTTGCATCGAGGGGCAGTGAGTACATAGCAAAGAGGCAGAGATAGTGCTAAAGGGTCAGCACAGTGACTGAAGAGGCTGACGCAGAGGCAACCAAAGCTATGGAAAGGCAGCAGGAGCCATGCAGAGGTAGGCAGAGCTATGCAAAGGCGGCAGGAGCCACACAGAGGCAGCTAGAGATTGCGGAGAGGTTGATGGGCCTGCGTGGGTGACGTAGAAGACCAGAAAGTTGACACAAAGAGGCACAAGGTTGACGCAGAGGGTTCTAGAGCTACGCTGTGGCTAGCAGGGCTGATGCAGAGCCTTGGAGAAGCGCTGGGAGGATTTTCGTGGGGCAGACTTGTTGAATATCTGTCTCCGAGAAGAGGTATTATTATCGTGTAAAAATCTTTGTTGGGTGAGCCAGTTTGGCACCCTAGCTGTACTCAAGAAATATGCATATTAATAAAACCCTCAGAACTACTGCACCGGTTTTCCTGCATTGGATTTTTTCGGGGACGATTGTCCAAAAATAACAGTGCCCCTTGTGTGTTTGTCTAGTATTTTAGTTGCTGATCTGTATATGAGTTAAGGCTGCATTTGTGGTTATTTTCGGTATTTATATGTATAAATAATTTGTTAATGGAATAAACAAGTAGGTGAAATAATCTAGATAATGCAGTAGGAATTTTTGACGTGTCAGACTTAGAAATTTCAACAGTTGCTTGGTAGGCTTCCTAACAGTCCACGTGGGCTCCTCCAAACAACTCCTAAGGTCTCCTACCCTTGCCCATCAAACTGATCCAAGCATTGGTGAAAGCCATGACCCAACAATCCTCCACAAAAGACTTCTGCAACACTGTTTGCACTGTTGTTCGCTGCACTCCTGGTTAGGGCACGTACTGCAGCCTTAGTTTATGTGAAAATTTCTAACACAAAATTCTACTGCAGTAATTGATTTATTTCTCCTACTTATTTTCGACAATAAGTTATTTACAAAACCGTTTAGTAAACATTAAAATAAATTCTACTACAGTTATTACAAAATAACATAGAGAAAAATAATAGTGATATGCAAGCACAAGAATCAATCACATCAACACAATTATTTTTGGACAATTGTCCCCGGAAAATCCCAATGCAGAAAAACTGGTGTAGCAGATGAGGGTTTATTTATTAATCTTCAACAACAATCTCTTTACAAAGAAAGATTCTACAAAACACTGAGACACTTCTGAGAGAAACATCTGAGACAATTTTTCTCCTCCTCCTGGAGAAGTTCTGACACCCTGGAGACCCTCTACCCTCCTCTGCATCACTTCTGTGTTAGCCTGTGTGACGACTGCGTCTCGAGCTGCACTGTCTCATTGTTCTTCTCTCTGTGCTGTCTCTTAGATGCTCTGCTTCACCTCTTCCTCAGTGTTTGATTGATGCTGATGCCCTCCTCTTCCTTCACCTTGCTACTCTTCCTCTGAAATCGAACTTCTTCTCCTTGAGAATCGATTTCCCTCGAGTTACTGAGTATTTGCCCGGTGTGTCTCCAAATGACTCCCAAGTCTTCTCTTATACTTTTCCTGTTGATGAATCAACTACCGAGTTTATGTCCCTAATCAACGGCTAAAATTAAAACAGACTTGATCCTCGTCTCTTAGAAGCTTCTCACCCATATCTTTATTAATACCCATTAATATTTTTATTTTCCTAGGTTTAGACTTAGGAGCCGCATTAAAAATATTAATTATTTTAATAACTCATCATTTGGGTGGAATTTTTCCAAACGATTTCTAGGTCTTGGAGATCTCTTGAATGTTAGCCCCTCCACAAAATTTCAGAGCTAGATCACATCCGATGCTACCCAAAAACAACACTCCCTCTTAGAGAGGAATGTGTTCTAGGCTCTAGCAATGCCTCCCAATAGAAGCATCACATTGATCCACGTCATCAGTCCTCTACGTTGTTGATGCTCAGCCTGCTGACCCTCATCTACTGCGCTGCTCCACCCTATACTGCTACAAATGACACTGCAACTGTCACTGCTACATCTGTACTACAGCTCCCTCTGAATACACTGCATCATGCTGCCCAGAGCAATGCCACTGCTAACTATTGCACTGCAACTCCCTATACTATCCGCTTCTGCTACTAAAACAGATTCTTAACCATCGCTATCTTCTCCCTGAAATAAACAAACTTTGTTCTTACTAGAGCCTTGGTGAGAATGTTTGCCACTTGTTCTCTTGTCGGGGTGTACCTCAACTGTACGACCCTTCGTTGGACACAATCTCTGATAAAGTGACACCTGATGTCGATGTGCTTTGACCGACCTTGAAAATCTGGATTCTCAGAGAGCTTGATGCAACCCTGATTATTGCACAAAATATTGGTCGCTTCCATCCTTCTCCTAAATAGATTCACAAGCAATTTCTTAAGCCATATGGCTTCACACGAAGTTGTGCTAGCTGCCATATATTCAGCTTCAACTGAGCTCAGAGCTACGGATTTTTGTTTCCTACTACACCAGAAGGTCATTCCTGATCTAATGTTGAAACAGTACCTAGTGGTACTTTTTTGATCTACTGAACTTCTAGTCCAATCTGCGTCAGTGAACCCACTCAGCTTGATGTCATTGCCTTGGGTGTACATTAGTCCATGCTCGACTGTTCCTCGTATATATCTGAGAACATGCTTCGCTGCTGCCCAGTGTGCCCTCTTTGGTTCCACCATGAACTGACTGAGGGTGTTGATAGCGTAACAAATGTCTGGCCTTGAATTGACCAGATACATTAGGGATCCTATGAGTTGCCTGCACAAGGTGGGATCGACTTCTTTATCTTCAGATGGATCAATCTTCTTCCAATTGGTAATCATTGGAGTAGCCATATGTCTATAGTCCTGCATTCTGAACCTCTTCAAAATCTCTGTTGCGTATCTCCCTTGTCCATGTAAAATCCCACCCTTCTGCTGCCAAACTTCCAACCCGAGGAAATAATGCATTCGTCCCAAATCCTTCATGTCGAATTTTGTAGCTAAGTTTTCCTTGCAATTTTTTATGAGCCTGAATGAGCTTGTCAGAAAAAGATCATTCACATATAACACCAAGATGAGAGGCTCATTCTCTATAACTAGATAATACTAGTTGGGATCGGCGTCATTCTTGACGAATCCCATCGTCTGCAGGTAACCATCAATTCGACCGTACCATGCTCTACCGTACCATGCTCTAGGTGCCTGTTTAAGCCCATAGAAGGCTTTCTTCAACCTGCATACATGAGATTTCTTCTCATGTGCCTCAAAACCCTCTGGTTGTCCAATGTATACTTCTTCTTCTATCACCTTGTTCAAGAACGTTGTCTTGACATCCATCTGGTGAATCTCCCACCCCATCTGTGCTATTGGGGCGAAGGTTTCTTCGTAGCCTATCCCTTCCTTCTGAGCATACCCCTTAGCCACAAACCTGGCTTTGTATTTTTCCAAATTGCCATCTGCAACATATTTGACTTTGTAGATCCATCTTGAACTTACAACTGACCTGTCCTAAGGCCTAGGTACCACTTCTCAGACATCACTGACCATTATGGAACTGTATTCCTCCACCATAGCATCTACCTATACTTGATGCTGAACGACCTCTTGAGAACTATAGGGTTCTCCAACCTGAGCCACCAAGGCTTGGCATCTGTCTAAATCTCTACGCTCCCTTTTCTCGTTCCTGGGCACACCAACGAAATTCTCTGCATCTTGTAGTATCTGTTGAAGCTCCCGGCTTGTTCTTCCGTTGGTAGTGGGTATATCTATTTGCTCCTCCTCTTCTTGAGACTCCACTTGTTGTGATACCTCTAGAGTTTTACCTTTAGGAGAAATACTGGTGCTAGTTTTTGCTGGTCAAAGTGGCTGGACCAATGGATCATCTTTTGATTGCTCTTCGGAAGCCATTTCTTGGGATTTCTTGAAAGCTCTGTCCATGAAATTTACATCTTGTCGAATTACGATCTTCCTATTCCCTGGAAGATAAACTCTCTATGCCTTAGCATTCTCGCTATATCCCGTAAGATATCCTTTCTTCGCAGTCTGATCCAATTTCTTCCTCTTTTCTTCGGGTATATGGCAGTATGCCAAACTCCCAAATATCCTAAAATGACTCACCTCAGGGTTCTTACCTGTGAAGACACTCTTTGGAGTAATCTTACCTAATTCCCTGTGAGGAGTCCTGTTTTGGACATAAACAGTCGTGTTGCATGCTTCTGCCCATAGAAACTTGGGCATATCCTGATCATACTACATCGTCGTGCCTGCTTCAACAATGGTCCTGTTCTTCCTTTCTACTACTCCATTCTGCTCCAGATTATAGGGAGTTGTCCACTCTCTTCTGATGCCTTCCCTTGCGCAAAAATCCGTGAAGTCCTTGTCGATGTATTCTCCACCATTGTCTGAGCGCAATATCTTTATCCTCTTTCCTGTCAGATTCTCAACTAGAGCCTTAAATTCTCTGAATCAACCAAAAACATCATCCTTGGTTTTTAGAAAGTAGAGCCAAGTCTTTCTGGAATGGTCATCAATGAAGGTGACGAAGTATTCGACACCACTAAGAGCTTTTAAGGACATGGGTCCACAAATATCTGAGTGTATCAATCGTAGAACACTCTTAGCCCTATTGTTACTTTTGGAAAATGTTGCTTTGGCGTACTTGCCTAGTGCGCACCCTCTACATACATCGTCTCGTTTGCTACTCATCTCTAGAACTCCTGTTACTGTTCTTTCGAGAATTCTTAGAGCCCCATGGTGTAAGTGTCCCATCCTCCTATGCCATAGTTCATTCAAATTTTTCCCCACTGCTGCCTATCAGTGCCGTTGGAGATTCTAGTTGTAATTTATACAGCTTGTTACTTTTGACTCCAATTTGGGTCTTCTTTTTCCAACTCGGGTGTTTGACATATATTTTCTCCATAATGAAGAAAACATCATAGCCCTTGTTTTGACGCTGAGATACAGAGAGTAAGTTCATCCCCAATCCTGGCACATGCAACACATTGGTTGCTCGAAGCCAATCCCTTGCTTCTGTTTGAAAGACTATAGTACCTCTTCCTACAGGGGTACATTTTGACTTTTATCTCCCATGGTGATCTGGAAGTTCATCATTTCTTCCTAATAATTTGAAAAACATTCTCGTATCGCTGTCATGTGCCAGGAAGCTCTACTATCTATATACCAAACCTCAGAGGAGGAAGAACTCACTAAGCAAGCGACTTCTTCTTCCAGTCTGGAAACTAACATAGAATAATCATGATCCATGTTCTTCATGCTCTCTTCTTTCTCTGGAGATCTGCGTGAGTCCTTCTGAGTTGATGCCCCAACATCATGCTTCTGACTCATAGAAGATTCTTTAATCCTGTTGCTCGATCTCTCCTCTGATACCATGTGAAAATTTCTAACACAAAATTCTACTGCAGTAACTGATTTATTTCTACTACTTATTTTCCACAATAAGTTATTTTCAAAACCCTTTAGTAAACATTAAAATTAATTCTACTGCAGTTATCACATAATAGCGTAGAGAAAAATAATTGTGATATACAAGCACAAGAATCAATCACATCAACACAGTTATTTTTAGACAATTGTCCCCGGAAAAACCCAATGCGGGAAAACCAGTGCGACAGATGAGGGTTTATTTATTAATCTTCAACAACAGTCTCTTTTACAAAGAAAGATTCTACAGAATAATGAGACACTTCCGAGAGAAACACTTGAGACAATTTTTCTCCTCCTCCTGAAGAAGTTCTGACACCCTGGAGAGTGTCTACCCTCCTCTGCGTCACTTCTGCGTCAGCCTACGTGACGACTGCGTCTCCAGCTGCGCTGTCTCACTGAGCTTCCCTCTGTGTTGTCTCTCAGATACTCTGCGTCACCTCTTCCTCAGTCTTTGACTAATGCTGATGCGCTGCTCTTCCTTCACTCTACTACTCTCCCTCTGAAATCAAACTTCTTCTCCTTGAGAATAGACTTCTCTCAAGTTACTGGGTATTTGCCCGGTGTGTCTCCAAATGATTGTCAAGTCTTCTCTTATACTTTTCTCGGTGATGAATCAACGATCGAGATTATGTCCCTAATCAATGGATAAGATTAAAACAGACTTGATCCTCATCTCTTAGAAGCTTCTCACCCATATCTCTATTAATACCCATTAATAATTTTATTTTCCTAAGTTTAGACCTAGGAGCCCCATTAAAAATATTAATTATTTTAATAACTCATCATCTGGGTGGAATTTCTCCAAACGATTGCTAGGTCTTTGAGATCTCATGGATGTTAGCCCCTCCACAAAATTTTGGAGCCAAATCACATCCGATGCTACCCAAAATCAATAGTTTCATCCTACAGCCAATAAACAAGCCCTTCAAGGGATGCGGTCCACCTTGGAGACCCTCCTCTACACTTGCATTGCCTCCTAAAGGTGTTGTCCACCCTTGACAACCCTTAATGTAGCCTCCTGTTGTGTGCTATGGCCTGCGGCCTAGCACAACAGCTTGTTGTAGTAACCAACCTCCACAAATGTGCCCAAACAGTGACTAAAACAACAATGTACTGCTTTTCCTCTCCTCGGTCCAACAACAAGCCTACTCGGTCCTTGAGACAACAATGTTTTAGCCCAAAGATAGTCCCCTGTACCTTAGCTTACTTGGCCTCCAGTATAGACTTCAAACCCTTCTCCTCACATTGTCCAAAACTCCTCCTTTGCTGCGTCTAGAGCAAAGCTCCCTCTCTTCATCGAGTCCTTCTTCTTTGAGGAAATGTTGCACTCTTGTATGTTCATTAACCTTGCCTTCACTCTCTATTTATACATAAATGAGGGTTTCCTTTCAACATCACTCTAGGGCTATCTAGCTGTCTAGCTATCAAGGAGGCTTACTAAACTTAAGTCGACCTTAACTCATATGGTACCAACCCAACATATGACTTCAAAAATTCATAACTCCTCAACCACAACTTGGAATTGGATGATTCTCGTTGCGTTCGAATCGGCTCGTTAAGAGCTATCATCCTCATCCATCACTCATCGAAAACTTATCACGATTTTGGCCCAAATATCTATGGGTGCAAAACCCTAGGCTTGAGTTCCAAGCCCATAAGCCTACGTGGCCTATTCCGGAGGGAGAAAGGGACCAAAGTAAGAATCTTTAATGCAAGACAATGTGAGGGTCCTAATGAGGCTTCTAGCCTAACGAAACCAAGGGCAAGGTTCAATCTTGAGGCTAGGGCTTGAGATATCTCAAGATCCCACCATTGAAATTTCTTCCAAATTGGAGGGCACCTAAGAGACACACCAACACCATAGGGGCCAAGAGATCCAATTTTTTTGATGGGTGGTTTGCAAGATAGATGTTGCCCTAGGGGACCTAATAAGCTAGGCCTAGAAAAGAAGAGGGAGTTGGATGAGAAAGGTTTAAGGTGATCACCTTTGGGTGGACCAGTGCCTAATCCTTTGGGGAGATTTGGAGTCAGGTAGAATTATGACTATGGACCTTCAAATTTCTAGGTTTAGGAGGCCTTAAAGGCAGCATCTCTTGGCACTAGGGCAACAACAAATGTAGCTTCAAAGACTTTATACTTCGGTTTGCAAGATAAATGGCTTATCAAGATGAATTTCAGTAGTGAAACATCCCTAGGAACATTCATTCATTATACATGAAGCATTCACTATACAGAAACCAAATTTCCTCAACTTCGCATAAGAGATGCAACAAATAAGCCCTAATATAGCCAAATCATAGAAACAATCTATGTGACAAAATTAGAAATAAATAATAGCATTAAAGAGTACTTACATGTATAAGAATATATCCAACCATCCAAAAACTTGCCATCAAGAAGCTCCAAGACATGAAAATTATCCAAACATCAAAATTCATTCCATGCTCCAAAAATTCATCCTCTAAGAAGGATAGCAAAAAGCTCTAAAGAGATACAATTTTCAAATCCAAGTGCTAATCCTAAAATGAATTCACATCACTTGTATTTATACTCTCCTAATGAGTTTAATTTAGCTAATTAGGCCTACATTAGTCCCTAGAATAAAATAATGTGCAAACTAACTAACTTTTGGTGACAAGCCCAACAAACTAGTTCATAGACAAAAGAATAAGCCTCTTAAGAGGTCGAATGATCAATAACACATGTCGTTGGGCCTTCTAAGAAGCCTGATGAAGTCCATAAGTGCCATAATGATGAATAGGACTCCCAAAAGTAGTGGATAAGGGGTTGGACCCTTGTTCTCCAAATAATAAACCTATGGTGCTCGAAATAGGTGTGAGGGCACACAAGTAACCTCATGGGTCTTGAAGTAGGTCAAAGATGCCTGTAGACCATCTGTAAGGGATCAAATGATGGTGTAAGTGATTCCACATTAGCATACAAGTCTCGGATTGTCTACCAAGTGCATGTTACAACTGTGGGGTCGGTTGGGCATGGTGAACTAGGTGCATCTTCCTCATCCAAGAGGTGAATCTCGAGCAATCTTTGAATATTTTTGGGGATCCATGGAGTGTTGCCTATGTTGAAGTTTCTAAGTTTAACAGTTAGAAACCGTCCATATACTTTCTGATTTATTCCTTCCTACTTGTTCGGATTAATTAACAAGTTATTTACCATGTAAATACTGAAAATAAACACAAGTACATACTCAACACATTACAGATCATCAACTGAAGGAAACAGAAACAAGCACACAAATGACACCGTTATTTTTGGAATAATGTCCTCGGAAAAGCCCAATGCAGTAAAACCGGTGCAACTATCTGAGGGTTTGATTTATTAAGCAGTTTCAGAATACAATCTGGGTGCCAAATCTGGCTCACCCAACAGACAAAAATCTCTGCAGTAGTACCTATCCTTCGGAGACGGATGCTCCGGCTAAAAGCCCGGATAAACACTCCGACAACTCCTCAGCTCCAATCTGCCCCACGAAAAACCCTAGCGCCAGCCTCTTCTGCCCTCTGATGTCAGCTTTCCCAACAGCTCCGACAGTTCCTGGCAGTTCTGACTGTTCCTGGCAGTTTCGGCTTCTGCCCTTTGCGTCAGCGTTCCCGGCAGTTCCAGCTGTTCTCGGTAGTTCCGTCTTCTGCCCTCTGCGTCCGCTTTCCTGATAGTTTTGGCTGTTCCCAACAATTCCAACTTTTGCCCTCTGCTTCATCTTTCCCGGCTATTGCTGATCCTCCCAGCACTATCTCTGCCTCTCTGTTTTTGTATTCATTGCCCCTCAGCTGCAACTCTAGATCACTTTCTCAACTTTCTTAGCAAACCTAGCCCCAAAAAGTCGAAATCTTGATCTCTTGGTGTATTCTCGAAGTGACCGTTAAGGCTTCTCTTATACTTGTCTTGTTGACAAATCAACGGTCGAGATTAAGTCCCTGATCAACGGCTAAGATTAGATTTGGCTTGATCCATGACTTTTGGACGATTCTAACACAGTTTTATATTAATTCACATTAATATTTTAGTTTCCCTAAGTTTAGACTTAGGGACTCCATTAAAAATATTAATTATTATAATATCTCCCAAACTGTTTAGAATCTGCACAAACTCTTTAAGGGTATTAGAGATCTCATGTGTCTTAGCCTCTCCACCAAATTCTGTGACTAGAGCACATTCGATGCTACCCCAAATCAACACTCCCTCTTAGCAAGGACTGTGCTCTAGTAATAATCCTTACTGAGTATTACTCTGATCATTTGGCATCGGTCCCTGATGCTAGTCCTGCTACCCATCATCTGTACTGTTGTATCTCGTACTGCTACCCATGGCTCTGCCACTGCTATTGCTACATTTGTACGAGAGCTCCCTTTGCATCCATGTTGCTGCCCATGGCCCTGCCACTTTCACTGCTGCATCTGCACTGCATCCCCTCTCATCATGTTGCATCGCGCTGCCTGTAGCACTGCCACTGCTAATTGCTGCACTGCAACTTAGTTACTGTGAAGTAAGTAACTGATCTCCCAACTCTGACATCTCTGTCAGGCTAGAGAGACTCCCGACGCTGAAGCTCCCTCTGTCACTGGCAAGTGCTTCCTCTCTAACATTTGCACTGTTGCAACAACTCCCTACATTTATCACCATTGCACACCTCTCTATGCCATCCTGCATTGGTGCAACACTCCCGTGCCTCTCGCACTATTGCAGCCTGTTAGCCTTGCGCTGTCTTGGGAATCGTGCACTGTAGCTCTCTCTGCTGCTCCATCCTCTGTCTCTACCGAAATCCGCCAGTCTTGCTACTCCACTTCGGGGTTCCCGTAGCCAGGTATAATCCAAGAGGTTGGGTACCTCGAGGATCCTACCCCTCATCTTCTGTAGTCCTCTTGACTATAGCGCGATGTCTCCCCTCTTTCGCTCAAGTGGTGTTGTGCACTCATGGCTCAGTCATCGTCTATCTCCACTTCTTTCTCTGCCCTTGTTGGCGCTGCCTTGGTCTCGGAAGCCTCTCCCTTGCTCTTCTTCCTCGGACACTGGGTTGCATAATGACCCAACACCCCACAGTGGAAGCATTTGACCTTGGAGAGGTCTTCTTCTGCTTTTATTTCTTACCCTCAAATGCTAGGGTAGCATCCACCTCCTCCTCCTTCTTGATTCTGATCCCCTTGCTACTGCTTCTCGTCTTGATCTCTTCTTGGCGAAGAGCCATCCACATTTCCTCCCAATCTGGAAGGGTCGCCCTGCCCAATATGCTCTGGACAAACACCTCCCAGTCTTTTGAGACTGCATTCAGGGCTGTTCTCACCATCAACTTTGGATTTGGTGTGGCCCCTATGGAAGTCAGTTGATCTCAGATCTCCTTCAATTGATCGAGGAAGGTGTTGATCTGTTCTCCAACTGATTTTCTAGGAGCATCTTCCTCTGCATGGAAGTATGCTGATACAACTTGGTTAGGGCCTCCCACATCTCCTGTGCCGTATTCTTCTCGGCAATATGTGGTACTATATGATCCTTGACCCCGTCAAGAATGATACTCTTGGTTCTTGCCATTGCTTCCTCATACCTGTCATTGTCAGCTAGGTCAATTGGGACCGCTATCGTCTTCAAGGCGAAGTGCTTGACATGATTACTGTCAAGTACAGATAAGATTCTGGCCTTCCAAACTACGAAGTTTGAGGCTCTGTCCAGTCTGTCCTGGTCTCTTACTCCATGTAGTGCCATTCCGCTGCTCTTCTACTTCCCTCCTCTCCTAGAATTTCTCGATGTGACTCCCTCCGAGCCTCGATTTCCCTCCTAGAAATCCTTCTGCCGATGTTGAGATGCCCCCTACTCTGATCGTCTATGCAATCACGCCACTGATCCGGATTTCTCAGCTAGAAACCCTCGGTAGCAACTTCCTCCTTGGCCTTGCCCTGTTAGGTACTGTTCTGACAATAGTAACCCACCAGCTCCACTTTGCAACTTATCCATAGCCTCCTAAACCCCAGCAACCTGAAGGTGAGAGCTCCTAGGTTCTGCGCAGTGCCAGCACAGGCAAACTAGCACCCTAAGCCAACTGCATCATCCCTCCTAGCCTCTGCATGGCTCTGTGTGAGCATGTCTTTGCCTCAGCCTCTGTGCAACCTCTTCTTGGCCCGAACTTGATGATGCAGGCACTACGTCACCCATTCCTTGCTGTTTTGCTGCTAGGAACAACTTTTGTCACTCGGGACAACTATTTCTGCTGCTGCTGCTCTGCTCGGCTGATGTCCTCAGTTCTCCTGTGATCTGCAACCATGCTCTGATACCATGTTGAAGTTTCTAAGTCTAACAGTTAGAAACCGTCCATGTACTTTTTGATTTATTCCTTCTTACTTGTTCTGATTAATTAACAAGTTATTTACCATGTAAATACTGAAAATAAACACAAGTAAATGCTCAACACATTACAAATCATCAACTGAAGGAAACAGAAACAAGTACACAAATGACATCGTTATTTTTGGACTAATGTCCTCAGAAAAGGCCAATGCGGGAAAACCTGTGCAACTATCTGAGGGTGTGATTTCTGAAGTAGTCTCAGAATACAATTTGGGTGCTAAATTCGGTTCATCCGACAGAGAAACTTCTCGGTAGTAGTACCTCTCCTTCGAAGACAGATGCTTCGACTGAAACCCCGAATAAACACTTCGGCAACTCCTCAGCTCCAATCTGCCCCACGAAAAGCCCCACCATCAGCCTCTAGGGACTGCGTTAGCCTCTTCTGCCCTCTGCGTCAACTTTCTCGGTAGTTCCGACAGTTCCCAACAGTTTTGCTTCTGCCTTTTGTGTCAGTGTTCCCGGCAATTTCGGTAGTTCCCGTCATTTTCGGCTTCTGTCCTTTGCGTTAGCTTGCCCAACAGTTCTGTCTTCTGCCCTCTGCGCTAGCTTTCCCTATAGTTTTGGCAGTTCCTGGCAGTTCCAGTTGTTCCCAGCAGTTTCGGCTTCTGCCCTCTGCATTAGCTTTCCCTGCAGTTCCGACTGTTCCTTGCAGTTCCGGCTTTTGCGCTCAGCGTCAGCTTGCTCGGCTCCTGCGCTGATCCTCCTGACACTATCTCTGTCTCTCTTCTTCTGTATTCACTGCCTCTCAGCTGCAACTCTAGATCACTCTCTCAACTTTCTCAGCAAACGTAGCCCTAGAATGTCGAAATCTTGATCTCTTGGTATATTCTCCAAGTGACCCTCAAGCCTTCTCTTATACTTTTCTCGTTGACAAATCAATGATCGAGATTAAGACCTTAATCAACGACTAAGATTAGATTTGGCTTGATCCATGACTTTTGGACCATTCTAACATAGTTTTATATTAATTCATATTAATATTTTAATTTCCCTAAGTTTAGACTTAGGGACTCCATTAAAAATATTAATTATTTTAATATCTCCCAAACTGTTTAGAATCTGCCCAAACCCTTTTTGGATATTGGAGATCTCATGTGCCTTAGCCTCTCCACCAAATTTCGTGGCTAAAACACATCTGATGCTACCCCAAATCAACAGTCTATTGCTGTGGAGGTCCATGGCTCTCAACACACACCTTACATGTGCCAATGTAGCCCTCTGGAGGGTTAGGACCCCATATAGGGAGACCAAACCCAAAATGGAGACCATCTTCAATCCTGCATAAGATCTAATGCGTCCCCTAGCCTTCTAGTACAAAAAGTCATCTAAGGAAATCGATCAAAAGAGCTTACGAACGATGGACAACAGGTGGGCACTTCATAATGGCATGCCCTTCTATAGCGGGCTTTGGCATGTGCTAATGTCTCTAAGCTACAAATGGAGTTAACCAAGTATTCTATTAGGTGGTTTCTTCTTTTAAAGGGGATAATATGTCTAAGGTACATCCTTTAAAGGATGGTGGCATGTGATAAAGAGATGAATGGAGTAGGGAGTGAAAGGGGAAGCCCTGGGACACATGCTGGGGTACAAGGGTAGCTAGTAAAATGGAAGCCCACACTTGGGTATATAATGTATAGGAGGGAGCAATTGTGGTACATGAGGTGCCCCAACCTTAATTTTTCCACCCTTATTTATATGCCCGTTTCCTTTTATGATTTTTCTTTAATTAACTGCTCGGGGCTCAAGGGATAAGAGCATGATGTGTAAGGTATAGCAGTGGATACCCCCTTTAAGGTAGGGCAGCTCATTGCCTACCAGGGATTGGGACAATCATGGGTTCTTGAATGATAAAGAAGGCTCATCTAGGGGCTATAGGAACCAGTGTGATGGCCATGATGATGGAGTAGAGCTCATGCATTGGCTTTTGCTCACGTGCTAAATGTGTTTGTCCCATCCATCTTTTTGATTTTGTGGTACATCTAACTGTTGAATGTGGCCAATTATGCTTTTATTTTTCTTTTTTAGTTGCATCAACCTCCGGGGCATCATTCTAGGCCCGACCTAAGGTGTGGGTAAGGGGAGGGGGAAGGCTAACCCTATGTGGACCCAGGTGGGAGAAATGACGAATGGGATTATAATGAGTGGAAGGGGAGTGATATATGTGGATGAGGGAGTGGGACCACGCAACCAAAATCAGGGTTTCCTGTAATAACCATAAACTGAAATAAGATGATAAGCAGAACAGAAATGTAGTAACCGTAAGGGATTTCGAGACCTACCTGAACTGCTGTCTGCTCCCGTTGATGCTGATGACTCCGCGGTTATTCTGATCCGATTACCGGGAAACCAATTCCTCCCAGCCAATCCAGCAAACTTCTCACCGAAGCTCACTGCCCCCGTGCCCAGAACCTCAGATCAATGTAAAACTCCCTCTGGTTTGAACTCCTGATTTCCTGGTTCTCCTGTCCTCCAGTCTCTGTCCTCTGTTTTCTTCTTCTCAGCCCTATCTCGGTGCTTTTATAATCAGCTAAGTGATGGCCGCCCTGTACACCCATGACTCCACCGCTTACTCTCGCGGTGACATCTTCCTCCAGCTGTGAGTCATCTTCCCGTCCAGATGGTTCGGCCTTGCTTAAGGTTTAGTTCTGTTATGCTATGGTCTATATATGTAAGATTGAAGGTATTATACGTTTGATCATCTTATATATATATTAACACTTTTATGTTATAAGACATGCTTTATATTAATTTGATTATATTGATATGTACCTTATATAAATATACTTTGTTTTATTTATATATATTTTTCTCTAATATATAAAGTTTATTTATGTTTGCTTAATATAACTTTAGAACTTTAGATTAATTTATTAATTATGATACAATACTAAATCTTTA
This sequence comes from Pinus taeda, assembly GCA_000404065.3. Classification (NCBI taxonomy): domain Eukaryota; kingdom Viridiplantae; phylum Streptophyta; class Pinopsida; order Pinales; family Pinaceae; genus Pinus; species Pinus taeda. The sequence continues at coordinate 159,486 of APFE030972747.1, forward strand.
TTCTATTTATAATTATTCATTTTTATTGCTTTATTATTATATTTTAGTATTATTATTTTTTTATACAGGGGCACATAATATGTGCAATTAAAGATGGGTCGTTACATACACTCCCCCTTCAGAAAACTTCGTCCCGAAGTTAGAGAGTTTTTCTCTCTTTTTTTTTTTTTTAAAGGACATGCCTTTCCCTATCCAGGTTCCCAAACTATTCTGAGATCATCCTATCCTTCCTAATCTCTTCTGCTCCCATCCTATCCGTCCTCTACTGGAGTATGCCATGGTGTCAGTTTTACCGACCTAACCATTCATAGACTCTAAGGTGATAGCGTCGGCTATACCGACCTGATTCCCAGTAGGCATCCGGCAGTCATCATCACACGTCTAGGGGAGCGTGACTCGCACAGTCCTCCCATGACTCCAGGGTTCGGAGGATAAACGGTGGGCAACACCTCCACCCCTCCCAGTAGAACTTAGGGTTAATACCCTTTCATAGAATCACTTGGAGCTTTAATTGTTCTGAGGTTCTTTCATCACGTGGTCATCTCGGTAATCGGATACTTGAATCTGCAATCATACACTCACTCATGCATTCGTAAAATGTGCATCAGCATATTAAAAAAAACTCATGTATTATTCACATATCATACTACAATATAACCTATTTTTACCATTTTCTATGCATGCCTTTTGACTCCCATCTAAAATGTATTCACTTCCTGATTTCTATTCCATTGATCATATTGACATGTAAAAATAAAACAGATTTACAATATCCTAATTTTTATTAGAAGTAAAATCCTTTAACTGCCTTAACTTTCCTTCGACAACCATAATTTAATAAAATGAACCACATATATCGTTTTGGTATCCATGTACCAGCAGAAGTTAAATATATTCTGTCACAAAATTTCACGTTTATCTATAATCATTCAAAATGTTTCTTGGTCTCTGATTGCAGTGGAGTAAAATATATATAAAACATAGTTTAAAGTTCTTCAAAATTGACATAGTCTAGGGTGTCTTTGACATATGTCCTCTGTATTTTCCCAAGTTGCGGATCCAGGACTATAGTTGTCCCATTGGACCTTAACTTGGTCCACCAGGCGGTGCCTGAGCTATCGAACCCTACGTTCCAGAATACGTAAAGGTTCGACCGATATGACTCCCTCGTCCGATACCTGCAATTCCTTCCATTGAAGGTTATGAGATAGATCAACGATATAATGTCTTAATACAGAAACATGAAATACATTATGAATTCTATGTAGGTGAGGTGGTAGGGCAAGACGATAGGCAACAGGTCCCACTCTTTCCACGACTTTAAATGGCCCAATAAATCGGGGTGATAACTTTGTCCCTTTCCCGAATCGAATAGTACTTTTATTTGGCTTGATGCAGATGAAAACCTGATCCCCTACTTCATACCTCCTATCAGTTCTGTGAGCATCAACATAACGTTTTTGTCTATCCCGAGCTTCCTTTAATCGTTGCCTAATTTGTCTTACCTGCGCTTCCATTTCATGGATTAATTCAGGTCCTATTATCACTCGATCTTCTAACCTGTCCCAACTTAACGGTGTTCTGCAAGGTCGGCCGTATAAAGCTTCAATTGGAGGCATCCCAATCGAGCTGTGGTAACTGTTGTTGTATGCGAATTCGACTAAGGGTAAATACTTTTCCTAGTGTGATTGCTGATCCATTACGTACATTCGCAACATGTCTTCAAGTACTTGATTCACTCTTTCAGTTTGCCCATCTGTCTCAGGATGGTAAGCAATGCTTAAATTTAGCTGAGTACCTAAGGCTGTTTGCATGCAAGTCCAGAATCTAGAAGTGAATCGTGAATCTCTATCGGATATAATCTTTTTAGGTACTCCATGAAATCTGATAATTTCATTTATGAATACTCGAGCTACGTCAGCAACATCGTAAGTGTCTCTCACGGGAATGAAATGGGCGCTTTTTGTTAATTTATCTACCACTACTAAAATGGCATTGTGTCTTTGAGAAATAAAAGGTAGTCCAGTGATAAAATCCATAGAAATGGTCTCCCATTTAGACATAGAGATGTCGTGGGGTTGCAAGAGGCCCGCTGGGTGACAATTATCTGCCTTTACTTGCTGACACTCCAAACATTTTGCAACAAATTGAGTGATATCACGCTTCATGCCTACCCAAAAGAAGAGTTTCTTGGTATTCGCATACATTTTCCCTACTCCAGGATGAGCACAATACATTGCTCTGTGGGCTTCCCCAAGGATGGTATCCCGAAGATCTTTATCATCAGGAATATACATCTTTCCATGGAATCGTAAGATTCCATCGTTTTCTAGTTCATATCCCTCAAATTTAGATTCTTTTGCCCTTTTACCCTCAAGACTTGCTCTCACCTTTAAATACTAGCTGTCTTTTATAAGATGATCCAGTACTCGTTGTCTTAAGTTTACGTTAATGGGTATGAGAGAAAATATCCGAGGTCTTCTGCTTAAAGCATCTGCTACTACATTTTCTTTTCCTTTAATGTATGATATCCCGAAGTCATATTCACTTAGAAATTCACTCCGTCGCCTTTGCCTTGCATTTAAGTCTCTTTGGGTGAACAAATATTGTAGACTTTGATGGTCGCTTTTAAGTGTAAAACTTCGTCCCACTAGATAGTGTCTCCAAATCTTTAAAGCTAGTACTTACAACAAACTAATTTCTAAATCATGAGTAGCATAGAGGTTCTTCATGAGGTTTTTAACTCCCTGGAAGCATATGCTATTACTCCTCTATCCTGCATAAACACTGCACCCAGTCCCTGTTTGGATGCATCAGTACATACTGTAAAATCTTTGTCCATGTCAGGGACTCTCAGAATTGGTGAACTGGTGAGAAGTCTTTTGAGTTCAGAGAATGCTTTGCTACATTCCTCGGTCCATTCATACTTAACACCTTTCCGCTGAAGGGTTGTAATTGGCTTTGCAATTTTGGAGAACCCTTCTACAAATCTTCGGTAATAACCGGCTAAACCCATAAAGCTTCGTATCTCATGAGCATTTTTCGGTATTGGCCAATCCATGATCTCTTTTACTTTCTCAGGAGCTACCGAAATCCCTTCACCTGATATGATGTGCCCCAAATAATGAATCGTTTCCTGAAAGAATGAACATTTCGATAGTTTTCCATACAATTGGCGTTCTCTAAGACAGGACAATACTATCCGCAAATGATCTTCATGCTCTTTCCTATACTTGGAATAGATGAGTATATCATCTAAAAAGACTTGCACAAATTGATCAAGATATTTACGGAAAATGCTATTCATAAGATTCATGAATACTGCTGGTGCATTTGTTAATCCAAATGGTACCACGGTGAATTCATAATGTCCAAAACGTGTCCGGAATGCAGTTTTGGAAATATCATTTTCAAAAATCCTTAAATGATGATAGCCTGATCAAAGGTCAATTTTTGAAAAGACAACAACTCCTTTCATTTGATCAAAAAGATCGTCGATTCGAGGCATAGGGTATTGATTCTTTACTGTAGCTCGATTCAAGTCTCGATAATCTACGCATAATCTTAAAGATCCATCTTTCTTCTTCACAAAAATTACAAGAGCGCCCCAAGGTGATGTGCTGGGCCGAATATGCCCTACATTCAGTAGTTCCTTCAATTGGATTTGCAGTTCCTGAAGTTCTGGAGCCGTCATTCTATAAGGTGTTTTAGAGATCGGTTGGGTACCTGGTTTTAATTCAATAGTGAGATCCAGCTCTCTTACGGGAGGTAATCCTGGTAACTCTTTAGGAAATACATCCGGGAATTCGGCTAACACCGGATATTGTCCTAGTGATGGCCCTTTTCCTTAGCTTACTTCTTGAATTACAGAAGCCTGGCAACCTTTCCTTAAACAACGCTTCATCTGCATTGCTGAAATGTAGCGTAAAGAGACTTCCCTCTTGATTCCTTGAATTTGGATTGCTTCTCCTTCATTATTTATGCTTAGAATCCTTTTTCCATAACAGTCTACCCAAGCTTGGTGAGCTTCTAGCCAATCCATACCTATGATAAGATCATATGTTCCTAATGCTGTGACATAAACTTTCAGTTTAGTCAAACAGGCCCCTAGGTCAATTTTGCATTGATCCACACTCAAGCCCACGGTTTGGAGTTCTCCTGAGGCCATTTCCACTTGATGGAAATCATTTTGTCTACGAGCTGCCAACCCACATTTGTTTAATGCATATGATGAAATGAAACTATCTGTGGCACCAGTATCAAATAAAATTTTTAGTTTTATACCATTGATAGTACCTGAAGATTCCACTACAGTGGATTGATGTGCTGCTTGGTCGTGGTCGACCACTGCATGAATTCTATGATTACCTCGGTTTTCTGATATCGGTTCCTTTCCAGTCCTATTCAATATATTCAACGAAGCTTCGAGGCAGTCACGTTGAAAGTGCGGTCCCCCACATCCCCAACAATTAAGTGGTGCTGATCCTCTTGAGTCGGGGCATGAATTCCTAGAGAACGAGCTTCGTCCTCTCGTGTTGATTCCTCTCGAATTTCTTCCTCCACTAGCGGTCCTACGAGATGCCCAGGGACTGGTGTTTGATGATCCCGCGGCTATAGTGTTTACTGCCATGGGAGCTCTCGTCCCTATATTTCTTGGGGTAAACCTGTTACCGTAAGGTGGCCTCGAGCTACCTCCTCTGAAGAAGTTCCGGGGAGTCTTTCCTGGAAATCCTGATTGGACAGGCCCTGTTGGCCCCATATCCTTTTTGATCCCTAGGTGCTCTTCTGCATAACGACCACATTCGACTGCCTCGGCTATTGATGATGGCTTCCACATGCTTACCAAGGCTCTGATGCGAGGATTTAACCCAAATATGAAGCGTTCAGCTTGACGTTCATCAGAGTCTAACTAGTGAATGTATTTTACAAGCTCCATAAGCCTTATCTCGTACTCTTCCACCGTTTTACTTCCCTGAATTAACGTATGAAAGGCTCTTGCTTGCTGTTGTTGAAAGTATGGAGGTAAATACTTTGCGCGAAACCTTTCCTCAAATAGTTCCCAAGGGGCATTATCTGATGTAAGGTGTAGCTGCTTTTCCAGATTTCCCCACCAAATCAAGGCACTTTCCTTTAGTTGAAACATGACAATTTTTGTTTTTGCCGAAGACGAATATTCTCTTAACCTAAAGAATCTGTTCATTCCTTCCAACCATGCTTCAACGCGTTCACCTGCCCGACCCCCTAAGAATTCTGGGAGTCTGATTTTCTGAAGCTCCCTAGAAATGTCTTCTTTCGATCTTCTGGGCTCAAAATTCTTTGGTTTTGCTGAACTGGTAGCCAAATTTTGAGATTCCTCTTTGGTTTTAGCCTTAGTGGATTCTTTTAATGTCTCCAATAAGGCTTCCAAGGAGTTCATTATCACAGTCAACTCTGGCGTTGGGGCGATTGATGTTGATAATGGTCTTGGTGGTGATGATGGGGACGATGATGGCGACGGTGGCGGCATTAATGGTGGTGATGCTGCCCGATCACGTCGTCGTCGCTCATACGTCCTTACCATTGTAATGGTTCTTGAACACATAATAAAATTTTATCAAAATTTTGAGGTAGACAACCAAATTTAACGCATAATTTTCTTTTGCGACTTCACATTCATAAACGGGTATAGTTTTGCTATTTTTACCCTCTAGGCAGATCTTACTGGTACCGAGGTCAAGGAGCGTGGTCTCGCGACCTACTTGTCCTAATGCAGGGTATTCTATCCTAATATGAGTAATGCAGAAGTGTATGGTTATTAGCTCCTAAGGTAAGACATCTAAAGTTTATTTACCTAATAACACTCGTACAAAATAAATGTTAAATATCTCGTTACAAAGTACGTCGGTAACATACCCGCCATACCTCAATCTAGTTATTATTTAAGGGAGGTCATACATATTTATATTCTGAATATATTACTTGGATATGGATTAAGTCTATAAAAGAAGGGTTGTTTTGGTTCCCTATTAGTCTGACTCTTAGCCGAAAATTTACCATAGACATGCCATGATTAACATCTAGAAGAGATACAGTTCATCAATATATCATAAAAGTAGATTGATTTTAAACGGAGGAAATAAATTAGGATAAAATGTGATTTATGATTTCCAGAACCAGTTCTGTTTTTAAAAATGGCTTCCTCAAAAGGATATAATTAGCACAATTTTCTCTCTAATGGATGCTTTGGAAAGTGGTCTTTATAAATTGCACAAAATACTTTGATGGTTGATGCAAAATGCAATTTGACTGCAATAGGATTTATAGGAATTTGTGCTATCAAAAGTTCAAATTTCATAATATTTGGGCAGAAAACTTTTAGCTGAAAGTTTAATGATCATAAGTGTAATGACCATAAACTGGGGCTATTTGGTAGATAACATTTAGCAAGGTGGTGTCCATATTATTTAGGTGAGTCAATGGCTTCCAGTTTTACAAGGCAATGTATCTTCTAAATATATGTACTGACCTAAGGGTCAAGAAGAGGCAAAGAAATGGATACGAGGCGTTTCACTACAATATTCCCTGCCTTTATGCACTCAATCCATGGCAATAATGATCAAGAAGAGGCAAAGAAATGGATACAAGGCCTTTCACTACAATATTTCCGGGCTTTATGCACTCAATCCATGGCAATAATAGGCAAAGAAATGGATACGAGGCCTTTCACTACAATGATGAAGGAATAAAGTAATCATATATCTCTGGCTACTTTTCCAATCTTATATCTTTGACTATATTTTTGCAGCCTTATGCCATTGCAATAATGCAAAAAAAATAAATAACAATAAACCAACTTATAGTCGGCCCTTCACTACACTAATATCTAAGGAATTAAGTAATTATATCCTTCTGCTAGATACTTTTCTCAAATTTTAATTAGACATTAACCCATTTAATTATAAGTTCATGTATTCTTGTTTAGACATTTGGTATATATAAATTTGATTTTTAATTATAAATTCATGTATTCTTGTTTAGATATTTGGTATATATAAATGGGATATTTAATAGGTATATATTACTGAATTTATATCAATTTTCTCAAGGAAAAACACATTCTAAAAAACTATAGTTGCACAAATGATTTTACGAACAATTTCTAGAACTTCTTATTAAATCAATTGGAAGTTGTACAATAGAGAGCGCGGAAAATAAGATTGAATCAGAAGAGGAGAAGAGTAGCACAGACTCCGGTTATTAACTGAAATGAAATCTAGAGCTTGCATTTTTATACAACTGTAAAACTAATTAAGACTGAAGGCGACAATTATAAACTGAAAAAGACAATTATAAGTAACGAAGTGACTTGTTGAAACTGTTGCCTCGCTCAGGCGTCTGGCCATCCACAGGTCCCATGTTGGATAGTGGTGACGAAGGGATTATCACACTCGGAGTAAATTCCATACCTCCTGGCAGTTTCAAGAAACATGTTCACAGTAGCAGGAGCCAGAGTTCTGTTCTTGGCCGACACAAATAGATACTCCAGGGGCGGCACTCCATCGAGGCCACGGTCAATGCAGGAATACACAAGCATAGCATCATATCTTCTTGAATTCTCGGACCTCTCCACATCCAGAACCCAGTACTGAGACGGAGCCCCATACTGATGCAACTCCAGCTTTCCACGAGCATCGGGATTCTGTAGGGCCACACCGCGGACTTCCCGCGCGGGCAGGGACGGCGCCGGGCCGACGGGGCTAGTGGGCAGTCCGGCCAAAGCTCTGGAACTCGCGGAAACACTCGTTAAAGCCATGGAAATTCCCGCCAAAGACGTTTCAATGCGGCCGAATTCGGCGCTGAGGGCCAGAGTCGAGCGGTCGAGCCGCCACGCGAGGTCGGGATTTTCGACCCTGATAAAATTCGCTTCTTGGGCTATCTCGGCCCTAAGATTTGCAATGCTCTCAGAGATATGAAGATTGAGACTTTGTATGTTGGTATCGATAGAACTCGATTCCTCCATTAGGGCAATGATGTTGTGCTGGGTGTCCCCGGCGCCCTGGCTTATATTCGCGTTCAGGGCCTGCAAGCGGCTTATGTTACGCGACAACTTGTCAACATTGATCTGCACAGTGTTCGCCAGGGCACGCAGATTTCTCAAATCCGTGACCAAATTCTCCGTTTCGGTACGGTGTCTCATTACTGTGTAAAAAGAATTCTTCCACCTCTCTTGCAGGGAAGGAGACCTTAATTTTGCTGAACCGTTTTAATCCCTTCCTTGGGCAATGAAATTCAACGTTCAACCTCTCTAGCAGAGGGTTCCGCTCAGTAACCACGGGATTTCTGAGGCTAACCATGGAAATTGACCTCAAAATGAATCGATGCCCACTAATTTGCCTTTAAATTATTTCAACTAGGCTCTAAATTATTTCAAATTATAATCACAGACTGAAATTACCACAGCGCTTGTTAGACAGGGGTTTTTTAGATTCAAACCACAGAAATGTATCCGTGAATTTTTTTACAAGCTTTTACGCAGCAGAATTTAACCACAAAATTAATACGAGCGTAGGGCCTGTGAGGTCGAAGGGTTTGAACACTGCGCTCTGATACCATGTGTAATAACCATAAACTGAAATAAGATGATAAGCAGAACAAAAATGTAGTAACCGTAAGGGATTTCGAGACCTACCTGCACTGCTGTCTGCTCCCGTTGATGCTGATGACTCCGCGGTTATTCTGATCCGATTACCGGGAAACCAATTCCTCCCAGCCAATCCAGCAAGCTTCTCACCGAAGCTCACTGCCCCCGTGCCCACAACTTCAGATCAATGTAAAGCTCCCTCTGGTTTGAACTCCTGATTTCCTGGTTCTCCTGCCCTCCACTCTCCGTCCTCTTTTTTTTTCTTCTCAGCCCTATCTCGGTGCTTTTATAATCAGCTAAGCGGTGGCCGCCCTGTACAGTCATGACTCCACCGCTTACTCTCGCGGTGACAGCTTCCTCCAGCTGTGAGTCATCTTCCCGTCCAAATGGTTCGGCCTTGCTTAAGGTTTAGTTCTGTTATGCTATGGTCTATATATGTAAGATTGAAGGTATTATACGTTTGATCATCTTATATATATATTAACACTTTTATGTTATATGACATGCTTTATATTAATTTGATTATATTGATATGTACCTTATATAAATATACTTTGTTTTATTTATATATATTTTTCTCTAATATATAAAGTTTATTTATGTTTGCTTTAATATAATTTTAGAACTTTAGATTAATTTATTAATTATTGATACAATACTAAATCTTTATTCTATTTATAATTATCATTTTTATTGCTTTATTCTTATATTTTAGTATTATTATTTTTTTTTATACAGGGGCACATAATATGTGCAATTAAAGGTGGGTCGTTACATTTCCCATGTAAAAACATCCGTAAATCTCAAAGGTCAATAACTGAGATCCCACGGACTAGGATCCAAGGGTAACATCCAAAAGAGTTCTAGGGGACAAAAGCACAAACTTAGCCCACTCTTTCCACCATATCCTCCCATTAATCCATGCCCAAAAGTGTCCATGATAAGCAAACTATAATACTCAATTACCAAATGACAAGGCATACCTTTAGGTTAGGGAGGCCCACCTTCAAACATACGATTATGACAGATGGGTGAGGGACAACATGGCTGGCTCAGGTAGTGGAGAAATGGCACAACGAGCTAGTTGGTGGTTGCAAGGGGTTGCCAGCTGAGGATGATCTTGGAAATATTTTTCTCCTAAGGATATCACCCACAAAATGGTGGTTTAACCAACATTTCGAACAAATAATATTTTTGTCGGTTGCTAAACAGTAAATTGCCCTTTGTTAATGAAGTAGGCTTAACTTTGGCTTAGATTTCATGACCAAGGGTTATCGAATCCATCAAATTTACATATGAATTGCATCTATCCTCACTTGTTTTCCCAGGACAAGTTTCCTATGCGTAGGTAACCATGAGATATTACAAGATCGCATAGTGGTCATGCTGTAGTCAAATTTAGCAGTCTTGACAAGCAGCCAAAGTATCTACAGAAAGAAAGGAAGTGGGAAATTGGTTGTTCATACTGGGTTCAAATTTGAAGTTTGTGAAGATAGGGGACATCCTCTCTACATTGGAGGAGCTAGACACATGTTTAACCAAGGTAGAGTAGTTTGATTCGAGGATATTGAGTTGGCTCTTGAAGCCATCAATGCTTGCCTTGATCCAACGTAGGTTTATGGAACACTTTAGTAAGGAGGTAAGACTTGCAGTTGCTTCCTACCTCAGTGAGATATAAGGGGTTGCATGATATCGGGAACCCCACCTTTGGTAAGAAGCTCAAGGTTTTAGATATTATGGAAAAAACCAGGTTGTGTGCCATTATGCTCGATCTAGAATGCAGTGGTTTGATTTTTCAAATATTCCAATGTTGCTTCACCAACATCAAAGAATATCATCCTGACATTGCTAAGACCAACATTGAAAATATTTTGTCTTTAATTTTAGGTGAAGATGATGCCATTTGCAATTCGCTACAATCAAGGGTGTTGGTTGTTTGGAGGAAGGAGCAGGTTGTTTCTCGTATTGCACATCAATTCTCAAAAATCTTGGTTGAGCATAACATAAGGAGGTTCAAAAAGCAACTAATTGAAGAAGAACTAAATTCAATAGGGGTGCAGGTCATAGGATGTGACAACAAGGGTAAGAACCAAGTAAGAAGGAAGCATAATTGTCTAAGGAAAGTTGGTTGCTTTGGTGGAGTTAGTAAGGGAAAGGATATAAGGCAACTAAACATAGTTGAAGACAACGAAGCAATTGTGACTATGGAGTGTGGAAACAATGCCCCACCTCAAGAAGAGAACATGTTAGCTGATGAGGAACTAGTAGAAGCAAAAAGAGTTGGTGAAGCACATTCCTCATCATCTACAAATGCCATAGCACAGGAGGATGACAGTAGCACTAACACTCAAGATATGATGGATAAGGTGAACAAGTATGAAGAATCTACGGATTTGTAGGAGCTTGAGAAGAGATATATTTTGCAGCAAAATGATCATGAATCACTTCTTCCGAAGAACTCATCCAAGGCTCAAACGATGAGATGGTTGAACATTCACATTATGGACCATCCAGCAATGAAATGCAAGCAGATATGAATACATCCATAGTGAATACAAGGCTTTGACATGATAGTCACTAGGAGCACATTCAAGGAAAGATTAATAATCTTGTAGAAGGCCTCTTAGCAATGAAGGAAAAACACAGGAGTCTAAAAGGCACAATATTAAAGGATAGTGAGCTTGAAGAATGGAGGATTAGGAGTGCTAGGACAGTGTCAAGCTTCCTAGTATTCAGGAGCAATTAAAACTCTTGATAGCACAACTGTAGAAACATACTCTTGAATTGCTTTTAACAAGAGTAAGAGGTGAGATGTACAACAACCCTCTTTAGAAGTACATAAGCAAGGTTTGTTACATGTTGAGTTTGCAATTGCATGGGAGTAGAGATGTGAGTGATAAGCAACCTTCCACATTATTGTTTGGCCCACATAGAGAGAAGGTGGCAACCCATAAGAATGGGATGGATGGATGGCGCGAGGAAGAAGGAATCTAATCTTGTAGGTTGTTGCAGCAGGATGACAAGTATATCAGGAGTCAGAATTATGGCATAGTGGCATCTTAGTTATAATCAGAGTAGCGCATCATCAACATGGTGGTCTATTTTAGGGATTGTTGATGACTGGTGGGAGAGACACTCTCTGGGAAGTCATGGACTCCAAAGGTGTAATGGTGGCATTTGACATCTATTGTTGGAAATACTGAGTGGGGGTGTGAATCAATATTTCTTTTACAATTGTTACTTTACCAGTTTAGATCACTTATAAACAGAACACAATGAACAATATAGAATAAGTAATTTTATTAATAAAAGATAACGACGACTCCAACCCTCTTCTTTACAATAAATCAAGTACAATAATGTTTAGGGCTCCAACCCTATATTCCACAAGGCTCCAACCTCGTCTTTATGAGGCTCCAACGCTATCTTCCACAAGGGTCCAACCCTCTCTACTGGCACAGACTCCAACTTGATATTCTTGAGGACACCTATCCTCTAGAGTATAGGGCGCCAACCCTATCAATCTGTTTCAGCTCTTCAATGTAGGTTGAATGGTTCTTCAAGGACTCCCAAAAGCTTTTGCCACAAGCCTTGATAATATCTTCAAATTAACCTTCAACAAATACCCTCAATTGATCGCCAATAATCTTAGCTCATCAATGACAACTTTATCAATTGCAGAAAGTCTCAACAAGACTCTTCATCATGCCCAAACAACTTCTTTCAAAGTTATTCCATGAAGGACTTCAGTCATGCATCAAAGGTCTTCAACAATGATTGCTCCAAGATAATATAGGCTTCTGGATGCCTCCCAAGTTATGCTCAAGAATATTCCCAAGGCAGCTACAAATCCATTTCAAGATATATACTACTTCAAGGTATCTTCAAAACAATGTTTGATGGACCGCTCTCAAACAATGTTCAAATCAGCTATACCAAGAATAGTCTTCAAAGCAAGTCTTCACAACTTCCAAAGATAATCCTTCAATTTGTCATCATGACAATGTTCCAAAGTAACTGCCAACCCAAGTCTGCTTCTAGCTGCTTTTAGGACTGTTTCAAGATTTCTACACAATGCTGCTCTAAGGTTTTGTCCAAACCAGTGTTTTAAGATTCGACCGACTCGGAACCGACTTGGCCAAGTTGGTTTGAGTCAAGGCCTCACCAGGTTGACTCGGCTTGTGAACCGGTTTGGCCGATCGGGTTATTACCGAGTCGGCCGAGTTTAAGCCTACTCGACCTCTTCACACAGTCTCTCTCATCCAGTGAAAAATATGGCCTCCTTTTAGCTTACAGTGTACAGGGAATTTAATGCAAGGAACAATCAACACTTCAGAACTCTAACATATATTTCTCCGCTAGAATTAGAACTCCTGTAGCAGGCTTTTCTACCCTAGACAACTCACTGAAGCCTCTTGAAAATCATGCTGTAGCATGCTCAAACCTATGTCACAGGGTTCGGCGAACCTGAAGGTTCAGGTTCGAAATTCGCCGAACTTGAAAAAAAATTTTGAAATTCGTTCAGGCTCGCCAAACCTGAAAGTCGAACCTGATCGGCAAACCTGAACGAACCTGATCAAACTTGAAAATCGAACCTCAAAAATCGAATTTGAAGATCGAACCTGAACGTACTTTAAGGCGAATTTCAACGGTTTTTTTGAGGTTCGATGGCTTTTTTTGGCAGTTTTGGGTCGCACACTGGTTTTCTTCATCGCTTCCCGCCAACATTTTCTTTATAAACGATGGTTCTGAAGGATTTGGCACAAGCTGTCAAGTGCGTTTGATTGTCTGTATGCTGTGGTCTTGCGTAACTGCGTTTGAGTTCATTGTGAGTGTGGTCTTGCTGCGGCCTGCCCAGTGCCGGGATCGCTGTAGCCTGTGACTCGTGAGTGTGGTCTTGCTGTGCAGTGTGAGTGTGGTCTTGCTACCCACTGCCCAGTGCCAGGATCGCTGTGAGTGTGGTCTTGCAGTTGCAGCCCAGTGCCGAGTCCCGACACCTTCGAGCTTCAGCCTTCGGCGTTGACACAGCCTCACAGGTACCGATAGCAGGATTTTAAATTTAATAGTCTTATTGTGAAGTTATCTACAGTCTACAGACTCCAATTACGTGTTAATAATTTCATTGCTTCCTAGCTGTTTCTCATTCCGTTTCCAATTATGTGTTAATAATTTCATTGCTGCAGCTGCCTAGCTGTTTCTCATTCCGTTTCTGTTCTCGTTGTCATTTCCATTTCCCCATTGGGACTACATTTATACACCACCATTCTTTTTTATATGCATGAAATATGCAGGGAGGGGAGTGGCCCGTGGCCCGTGGGTACACGTTGCTTATCTGCCAAAACTCTTTAGTCCTTTTTCTTGTTCTGTTTTGTTTCTCGTTATGTAACGTGTTTATGTTTCCTATTTCTGGTAACCGTAAAGTAGATTTCTTATCCTCCAAAACTCAATTTTACAGTCGTGTTGTATGCTGTATCCTGTGACTCGTGAGGGAAGTGGTTCATGTTTCTTATTCCCCAACGCCCTTGAAGTCCTGTTTCTTGTTCTGTTCACTGTAGCCCTGGTAGATTTGGATGAAAATCCAAACATTTAGATTTGCTTTTTCTTAGAAATCTGTTATCGGAAATTTAGTATTTTACATGTATGGAAAAACCCCAGCCCTGGTCCCTACCCAGAAGGTTCTTCCAGCCTTGAACCAGGACAGGAGCCTCGTTTTTGGAGGAAACTTGCATATCCTAAATAGCTTGCATTTTTTTGTGCCATTTATGTTAGTTATCATTGATCAACTTATCATTGAGAAGGCATTCCGAAAGCTAGGTTAACATCTTTTGAACTCTTAAAATTGCTTTAATTTCATTTGTAAATACTAGTTTATTCGATTTGGAAATACTCTTTTATGAAGCCTTTATTAAGCTGAAAACAGCTTGTATAGCATGAACAAGGGTGGGAGCTTCATTTTGAAGGAAACTTGGGCATCCCGATTCCCATATACCTGGACATTTTATGTCATTTATGTTAGTTGTCAACTTGTACCTTGATGTTGTCTTTCAATTGATACGAAACTCCAACTGGCCTCTGTTTTGGTTTTCATATTCAACATTCATCTCATTTTTCCCAAGTTGTGAGCAAGATGTAACATTATCAACGCATTTATTCTGCACTTGCTTCTCAGTTCTCATATTCACACTGATATTTTTAACTTTTTGCTATAACATACCATTGTCTTCTCTATCTACCACATCTTCAGTCTTATTTACAAATTACAGGGGGGGCAGCCTCTTTGTCAATAAGATCATCTTCCACTGTGTCTAAAACACAAAGATGCTACAATTTTGGGCAATTGCAAACAATCTTCTCCAACTCCCTGCTACGCATAACAGCATCGTTGAAGTTCAGCGCCATTAAGTTATTGCAAACAGAATAGATTGTTGGCAGATACTCAAGAATAATTTCCCAAAATCCTGACAAATACTGAAGTGACTTGCAATTGTTGCAAACTTGCAAGTACCATGAAGAGTTGTCTCTAAAATCATAGGAGAAACAGCTTGTTCTTAAAGCCTAAAGGTTGAGTTGTAGAGCTCTCAACATGAGTCGATGCATCATGCAACTGTACTATAAGTCTATAACTTGTCATTGAGATGATATTACAGTTGAGTTTTCCAAGTAATTATGTTCAGGTCAGATTGATAAAAATAAAAAAGGTAAGTTAAACTAATGCAATCTGGGTTAATTACTCAAAATCATAAGAAATTTGGTCTTTGCAAATATAGTAAACTAAATGAACTTTGATAATGGGCTTCACAATTAAGTTGGTTAAGTGATGTAACAAAGTCTTGAAAGGTTGAGTGAATTTCATTCTTAATACTCAAAATAAACTCATTTTTTCCACAACAATATCTAAGACTAAGCTACCATCCTTGGCAAGTTGGCTGTACTTGGCAAGTTTGATGATTGAATCCTGCAACAAAGAAAAGTTTCGATGAGTTTGACCATGTATGCCCAAACAAAAACAAAACTAGTATTTTTCTTCAGTTTTTCAAATTGTTTTTGAGAATTTATGACTTTTCGTCCACTTTATGTTAAATTTAATTTGATAGGAGCATTGGGGATCGTCTTCTTCCACTACCCATCTGTCCTTTCATAGTGAAATTGGTGCATTTTAATTACATCTCCAATTCTTTCAATTGGGAAACAAATATAATCTTGGATTCTCTATGAAGGGCTTCACAAACATTCATAAAAGTACCTTTGTCCACTTCCTAGTATCCTTTGGTATTTCTCAAATGTACAAGGTAGTGGTTGCTTTGGAAACTCCTAACATTCATAAAGTAGCTTTGCCCTTTGGGATTTCTCAAATGTATAAGATATTGGCTGCTTTGGAAACCAGATAAAACCCCTTAGAGTTATTATATTATAAGTTCGAAATGATAGTGGCGTGCATTTTATGTTTTTTTTTTTAAAATTAACCTAGTTATTTTTTATATTTTTCTGTTTCAATTTAATTAAGATACAAATTTTGGTGCATTTTGGGTGTCGTTTCATCCAAATTGATAAGAAGAACGACCATTAATAATAATCGTAAGATTTAACCTATCATTAATAATCAATTCTATGTATGACAAAAATTGTGCTTGTTTGAGGATTGGCATTCAATCTCACTAAATAGAGAATGAGAAGTAAAATAAAATTGTGCAAAACCATGTATCCTAGGAGGCAGAACATAGTATGATTCAATAATTTTTTTTACTTCTTACTTTTTAATCAAGATATCAAGTTTTATTTATATTTGAATTTCACTATTTTATCATTTATTTAAATTCGAATCTTAATATGCCATTGCCAACAAAAATGCAGACATATTTGTCATGGCACCTCCAAAGTTAACGGCAGAAGGATGGAAATATGTGGAGACTTTGGACGGGCCTCATGGGAGGCATTTGAAATGCAAGTTATGTAATAATGAGTTTTTTGGATCTTTGACTAGAGTCATGGACCGCTTACTTTCTGTCACTAATGGCAAAGGAGGTGGCATTGAAGGTTGCAAGAATGTGTCTGCAGAGCTCAAGGAGACACTTCAGAAAGATTATGACAATATACAAAAGGCTAAGAAAGTTAATGAAAACAAAAGACAACGTGTTCAAACAGAAATTGCAATGAACTACAATTCATTATCTGCAATTTCTTCAAGCACGGTTGGTGTTGGGAGTTCATCTCAGTCAAAGATCGGTAAATCAAGTAGGACAGCGACATTAAATACTCTTTGGAAGCCCATGCAAAAACAAGAAATTGATGATGCTGTAGCTGATATGTTTTTTGAATCTGCAATTCCATTTAATGTGGCAAGAAGCCCTCACTTCATCATTGCATGTAAGATGATGGCAGGTTTTGGTAAATGATATGTCCCTCCTAGTTCTGAGGCTATAAGGACCACTCTTTTGAAGAGGTCAAAAGAAAGAGTTACAAACAATTTGTAGAAGATCAAAGACTCTTGGAAGGAAACAGGGTGCACAATTTTATTAGATGGTTGGTCAGATATGAATCATAGACCTCTTATTAATGTGTTGGTTTCTTGCCCTAAAGGGGTACTTTTTTTGAAAGTAGTTGATGCATCAGGGAATAAGAAGACCTCTGAATTTATTTTCAAGATTTTAGAGGAAGCTATTCTTGAGGTTGGAGAAGAAAATGTGGTCCAGGTTATAATTGATAGTGCTTCAAATTGTGTCGGAGCAAGAAAAATGTTCATGGATAAATACAGAAAAATATATTGGACGCCTTGTGCTGCTCATTGTCTTGACTTATTGTTACATGACTTGGCAAAGTTTCCATGGATTAACGAGACAGTTCGGAGGGGGATTCTCACTTCATATTTAACCATCAACTCACATTGAGCTTGTACAGGAATAATGCATCTAGAGAGTTGCTCAGGCCTTGTGACACCAGGTTTGCCACACACTATATTACTATCAAAAGGCTAGTTGAAGAAAAAGGGAGTATAAGGGGTGTTTTTTGCAACAATGAGTGAGAAAAGTCTCATCTTTCAAAGGAAGCTAAAGGAAAGGAGTTGGAACAGGTGATTTTAGGGAATGCTTTTTGGGACAATGCTCAGAAGGTCTTAAAAGTGTGTGAACCAATTGTTGATATGCTTCGCATGGTTGATAGTGATATCCCTTCCATGGGTTTTGTTTATGAGGGCATGGATCGTGCTAAAGAAGCCATTGCAAAATCTTTTAATAATGAGGAAAATGAGTACATTGCAATATGGGAGAGGATTGATGAAATATGGAAGATGTTGCATAGTCCTTTACATGCAGCAACTTGTTATTTGGATCCTAGACTCTTTGGGATAGAAAGAACAAATGATGCAAAAGTCATGAATGGCCTTTATGATGCAGTTGAACGGTTGGTCCCTGATCTAGAAGAATGCAGGAGAATTATAGAGCAACTCCGAGCATACAGGTTGGAAGAGGGAATATTTGCAAGGTCTAGTGCAATACAAGATAGGCCCAATATTCCTCCAGGAAGATGGTGGTAGTTTTATGGATCAGAGACTCCTGAATTGCAACGTTTTGCAGTTCGTATTTTGAGCCAGGGATCAAGTGCCTTTGCTTGTGAAAGGAACTGGAGTAGCTTTAACCATATCCAGTCCAAGAAAAGAAACAAATTATGGTCTACAAGGTTGGAAGACCTTGTTTATGTTCGCAGTAATTTGAAGTTGGCCTTGAGTAGTGTGGCCAAAGATGCATCTAGTTCCTTCGAGCCATGGTTTGATGTTGATCTAGAGCCAGAAGAAGATGATATTAGCACTGATGGTGACTCACTAGATGAGCCAAATGTTGGAATTCCATCTATTGATGACTTTGATGATTACCATTCTAGTGCCTTTACTCTGCCATCTGCACATGATGATTGAGAGCTTTTTGATCATACTAGTAGGCCATAAGTATAGATTATCTATGTTTTTTGAATTTCTAGAACATTTTATGGATTATAACTATTTGGCAATGGTCCTTATGACTTCCTTATTATATTAACATTGATGATGACTCACTAGATGAGGCAAAATGATGGAATTCCATGTGGTTTGATGACTTTGATGATATTATGACTTGATGATATTTAAATTTGAAAATTGAAGATGTCTTACAATGATGTGTATGTTTAAATTTTGATCATGTTTTTGAGTATGTGATTTTTAAAAGATTACTAGTATTGACATTCATTTTAAATTTTGAATTACTGAAAATTATGTCATTTCTTTTTGCAAACTACTATTATGTTTACAATTATACTAGATGTTTCTGTTAGATGATTACATTATTCATGTATGTGTTTACTATAAGAAATTTGTATTCATGTGTTTATTGGATCGATTTTGAATTTTCTATTATTTTTGTCATATATATATTTATATATATATATATATATATATATATATATATATATATATATATATATATATATTGAAAAATATGTACAGTCGAACCTAATGCCGAACCTCATTCGAACTTGATCGGAAAATTCGAATTCCAATCGAACTTAATTGTTGTCGAACTCGAATTCAAACTCGAACCATGTGACATAGGCTCAGACTGGCCCGAGAATTGTGCCGCCGTGGCCCGAGAATTGTGCCGTCGAGGCCCAAGATTCTCGGCCTCTTGTTCGCTGATTGTTGGGTAAGAAAAGTGATGCCTATATGCTGCCTAGATCTCTGAAAACAATTCGACCTGGGTGCTTAAGTTTATAAAACTGCTCCTTAAGATTCAAGCCTCCTCCAAAGCTTAAGCTCAACCTCTTGAGATTCGAACCAATGCTAAACTCTCTCTTGTTCTCTTTTCTCCAGAGGTTGATCCAGATGATCTTAGCTTCTCTAGCAGTAGCCAGTAGTACTGGTCATAGTTTACTTTTGTTTTAGAGGCCATTTCTAGCCTCCTTGGTTATGTGTTTTTGTTTTGATCTCTATATCATCATCATGTATGTATTGGATAGTGCACTGGGTGCCATTTTGATATAATGGATATTACATGAGCCTACTTTGATCATATGTTGTCTTCTATCTATATTCTAATGCTGTGTGTTTGGAAACATGAATGAAAATCTTGAAAATTATGTCTTTTTATGAAAAAGTAAATATTTAATGTATTTTTTACAATGGCCGAGTCAATGAAATCGAGCCGGCTGAGTCGATACCGAGTCGGAGTTAGAGTCGGAGTCGACCCTCGGCAGAGTTGGAGTCAGAGTCGGAGTTGACCCTTGGCCGAGTCGGAGTTGGAGTTTTAAAACATTGGTCCAAACAATGCCTTCAAGAATGCTTTATCAGCCTGCTATAATAAGCCTTCAAAATATGCTTCAAGAGAGCTCAACAATTCAAGGTTTCTATCCAAATAGGTTTTCAAACATGGTCTTTTTCATCCAAGTCTTCAAGTGAGCCAAAACATTGTCTTTAAATCTTTTACACTACTCTAGAGAATGCTCTTCAACAGGTTGTCACAAGACTTAAACAAGCCTTCAATGGTTCTGCAAAAACAAAGCTAATATTGTGCTTCCAAGTCAAATTCAATACTGTGCTTTCACTGTAAAAACAATCTGAATTATGTCCCTCTGTTAAAATTGGCAACCAGGGCAAAACTTCATGTGGGTCATTTTATTCGTGGCTGATAATATTTTTATTAAATTCCTCTCGTCGAGAGGTGTAGGATTGATATAAAGATCATCCGATTCCGATAATTCATGGAGATATGAATTTATTTTGATTATGGAATTATTAGCAAGTCGACCTACAACTCATGTAGGCTCAGAAGCCCAACAGTCGCATCTATTCACCCACCAACGTTGTGTATAAATATAAGAGGACTTTTCCTCATTTGGTCTCACTCATCTCATCACATCTCTCTCTCTCTCTACTACGCAAATATGAGTCTCTTCTCTACTGCATTGAAATGGGTCTCTCTCTCTCACACGTTTGAAGCCGGAAACTGCTGAAACTGAAGCTGCAACTGCAGAAGTAAAGATTGACTTGCGAGGCCTAGAAGATCTCCTCTTTGGAACTGCGCGGTAGGTTCATCTGAACCTCCTCTGAAAGCCACAACTTCTGGTGGTGGAATGAAGTCAATCCGATGAACGGTTTGCAAGATATCGACTGCCCAACATTGAAGCCGGAAACTGCTGAAACTGAAGCTACAACTGCAGAAGTAAAGATTGACCTACGTGGACTAGAAGATCTCCTCATCTGAACTGCGCTGTAGGTTCATCTGAACCTCCTCTGAAAGCCGCAACTACTGGTGGTGGAATGAAGTCAATCCGATGAACGGTTTGCAAGATATCGACTGCCCTAGTTTGAAGCCGGAAACTGCTGAAATTGAAGCTGCAACTGCAGAAGTAAAGATTGACCTGCGTGACCTAGAAGATCTCATCATCTGAACTGCGCTGTAGGTTTATCTGAACCTCCTCTGGAAGCCGAAACTTTTGGTGGTGGAATGAAGTCAATCTGACGGTCGGTTTGTGAGATATGTCTGCCCTAGTTTGATAATGAAGCTGCTAATCCTGATGTTGCTGATCTAGGGTTTGCTACTGCTGATATGAATCAGAGTCATTGTACTATTTCTCTCTGCTGAATTATTGAAGATAAAAGAAGATTTGATCAAAGGGTTTCCCCACACATTGTGGGGTTTGTCCCTGGCTAGCCGCCACATCTTGTGTCTCTTGTCTTGGCTTGTTTTCTGTCGATCCTTTTGATGTTCTATCTGCACTTTACTTTATGTACATGTGATTGCTAATATGTGGAATATAATAAGAAAAAGAAGTAAACTGTTATAAGCATAAAACATACCATAACTTAACAATGATCTGTAGATGTTGATACTGTACTTGTGTTTATTTTCAGTATTTACATGGTAAATAACTTGTTAAGTAATTGAACAAGTAGGAAGAAATAAACCGAATAGTACAGGAAGAGTTTCTAACGGGTTAAGCTTAGAAATTCCAGCATGGTATTAGAGGGTGGTTGTAGATCACAAGATAACTGAAGGTATCAACTAATAGAGCAATAGCAGCAGAAACAACTATCTCGAGTGACAAAAGTTGTTCCTAGCAGAAAGTAGCAAGGAAGGGGTGAAGCAGAGGGCCTGCTTCATCAACTCGAACCAGGAGGAGGATTAGCGCAGAGGCAGAGAGGAGCAGATCTGACCTACGCAGTGCCCGATCATCTTTCTCAGTCAGGAAGGATCGACATTGTGGTCAGGAGGTGCAGATTTTGCCAGTGTTGGGATTGTGCAGAGCCTAGAGGGTTAGTCCTTTAGTTGCTGGGGCATAGGAGGCTGTGAGTAATTTATGGAGTCACGCTGGTGGGGTACTATGGTCAGAACATTATCTAACAGGGCAAGACCAAGGAGGAGGGGACGAGTTGTCCAAAAATAACGATGTCACTTGTGTGTTTGCTATTGCTTTCAGTTGTTGATCTGTAGATGGTTGAGACTGTATTGTGTTTATATCGATGTTTATATGTTTAAATAACTTGTTTGTAATTAACAAGTAGGAGAAATAAACCAGAAGAATACAGATAAAATTTCTAACGGTTAGACTTACAAATTTCAACAGTTTCCCCTTCCAAATGGCCAACAACTTAGACTGCAACTCCCTACAAATAGCATCACGGTCTCCTATAACTGAAGACAAAATGGACAACATGCTTGCTTTGACCTTGTCAGGTTGATGTTCCTTAATGGTGAAGAAGCATGGGAACATTTGATGGATCAAGTCATCACACACTAGATCAAACATGATTTCATATGTTCTGACCATGGCCATGATTTCTAAAATCTCAAGCTTCTTCCCAAAGGTAGAACCCACATTGTTGCTCAAGTCTTGAAAGGTCTCTATCAGTCTGAAAACTCTCTTCATAACATCATCATTGTAAGGAGCTACAGTGGTGGTCAGTCTCATGATGTTACTGAGACAAGATGCAACTGGAAGTCTAACCCCTTCACAAGGTTCCTCCAAGAACTTGTGTTGTATGAGAGCAAGCATAGCTATGAAAAATTCGAACTCGAAATTCTACTGCAGTAACTGGTTTATTTCTCCCACTTATTTTCCACAATAAGTTATTTACAAAACCCTTTCGTAAACATTAAAATAAATTCTACTGCAGTTATCTGTAATATCCCTTTTCAGGGATATCCCTCAAACACAAGCAAACTCCAACTAGAGATGGACTGGGAGGGCGTTTACTAGATATGTCGCCTCTGAAAAGAGGACGAGATCTGGAGGCTACTTGGCCCTTTCCAGACTCTGTCTAAGAGTATAGGAGAAAAACGCACAAGTGATATAGTAGTTGGGAAGTTCAAGAGATAAAAATAATAGTAGTGCAACATACAATAATGTATACATGGAATATAAGTAGATACTCAAGAAATGTAGAGAGAAATGCTAAGCCATTTTATTATACTGAGTAATGGAAAGAGTACAAGAGGTGATTAGAAAGATAGCACCTCGACTTGCACAAGGCAAGTGAAGAGATACACTCAGAATGGTAAGGAAATGGCCTCTCTCTGAACTGCGTCCATGCTGTTGGAGAATTGCTGTGCTGTTGCTATTGTTGGAATCAAGTGAGGATTTGAGGTTGTTTCCCTCCTCAGAAAATGTTGAAATTCTGGAATCAGCCTCTGTTCAATAGACCCAGAAAAGCCCAGAAAGCTTTTCTAAAATAGCTGACCCCCGAAAATCACCCCCTTGAGGATCTATGCTATCCCTCAAGGCTTTGCGCTGCCGCTAAAGAGGATTCTCCAAAACTCTGCTCGATACTCTGCCAAAATCCTCCAATATGCAAGGGCCGATCCCTTGCTTAGTCTCCAAGCTTAAATCCTCCACATAAACCCAATCCAGAGCTCCTACAAAAAGAGACTGTGTAGTCATCAAAATGCTTAGTTCTTCCTCAACTCCAAAGATCGATCCTCCTGCAAAAGACTGATGAAACTACCTTGCTCGAGTAGGCACTCGAAGTCCCCCGGGGCTAAGGATGAGATCTCTGAACGGAGACACTCGATGCACTAAACAGTGCTGCAGACAAGCTAAATAGCCAACGTGCTCTAAGTCGAAGTGACTAGCTCAAATGCACCATAATCCCATGCCAAAATGAGGAGGCTCCTCTCTCCTTTATAGTGTTGGCCTCTCTCAAAACCCTAAGGCCCACCTCTTCCAACAAAGCCTCTCTCTTGCCACGTGCTCCTCTCCATCTATGCAGTCCCTCTAAGTGTCTATGTGGGCCCCCTTCTCTACGTGGTCCTTTGGCTCCTCTTTTAAGTTACAACGTTGTGCTACTAGGGAGTGACTTTATTCAAAAAGTGAGTTATGCCCCCCTTTCCTCACCTTTTTATTTATAAATAACTATAGAAGGCAAAATTGAGCAAAATCGAATATTCCAATTAGCCATGGCTAATTAGGAATAGTACAGTCTCCCCTGGCAAAATGTTGCTTGTTCACAAGCAATTGAAGTGATGGATGCTGCAAAATTTTCTCACTCTCTGAAGTGGCATCCTCATCCGGTAAATTCTTCCACCTCACCAAGAATTCCCGGATTGTCCTGCTCCACAGCCGCCTCTCCCTGGTATCAATAATAGCCTCTGGATGCAACACCAAATGCCCCTCATCATCTATGGGTGGTAGCTCATCTGTCTCTGTCACCTGCTGCCCCAATGCCTTCTTTAGGCATGATACATGAAAAACGTTATGAATCTTGCTACCTTGGGGCAGCTCCAACTCATACGCAACTTGTCCAATCTTACGTATCACCCTGTATGGCCCATAAAAGTGGGGCTTGAGCTTCTCAGCCCCCTTTTGCTTTAGTGACGACTGTCGGTATGGCTATAATCGTAAGTAGACCAAGTCCCCTACGTCAAACTGTCTCTCCACCCGACCCTTGTCAGCATACAGCTTCTGTTGGTTCTGTGCTGTAGCCATATTATACTTGAGAGCTCAGAGAATATCCTGACTCTCTTGGATCCAAATCTTGGCTCTCGGAGCCTTGCTAGCACTAAACATCACGTCAGCAAAAGATGAAGGATGATATCCATACAAAGCATAGAATGGTGACATACCAATGGACATGCGATGTGTAGTGTTGTAGCAGTACTCCTAGATGTAGCCACTTCAGCCATGCTCGCTGCTACCGACTGACATAGTCACGCAAGTAGCCCTCCAGGCACTTGTTAACTATCTCTGTCTATTCGTCCGTTTGTGGGTGATAACTAGTACTCGATGTCAACTCCGTCCCCACCAACCGGAAAAGCTCCTGCCAAAACCCACCCATGAAACGACTGTCCCTATCACTGGTGATGGTCTTAGGAAGATCATGTAGTCTGAAGACCTCTCTGAAGAACAGCTCGGCCACCTGCGCTACTATGTAGTGTGCGGATATGGCGAAAAAATGTGCGTACTTTGTCAGTCGATCAACGATGACAAAGATACAATCCTTGCCCTGTACCATGGGCAAACCTATGATGAAGTCCATCGAAATACACTCCCATTTCCCCTCCGGAATGGGAAGAGGCTGCAATAATCTTGTGGGATGGCTCATCTCCCCCTTGTTCTTCTAACAAATATCGCACTCCCGTATATGCTGGAGTACATCCTCCTTGAGGCCCTTCCATGAGAACCTCTCTCTAATGGCCTTGTAGGTTTTGGTAAACCCCTGATGGCCGACCAATGGTGAATCATGTGATGCTTGAAGTATCTTCTTATTGAGCTGAGATCCCTCAGTCAACAAGATCCGGTCCCTGTAGTAGATGATCTCATCGACCACCCTGTACCTGTCATCCGCCACCTGCCCATCCAGAACCTCACATGCAAATCTATCCTTGGAGTATTCTACTAAGAGTCGAGCCCTCCAGTCTGTGTCCAAGCTCATAAGAGACAGCGTGGCTGGTCTACGTGAAAGGGCATTTGCTACCACATTGTTCTTACCCTTGACATACTCAATGTCAAAGTCATATGCTTGGATCTTACTGATCCACTTCTGCTGCCTCTCCTGTAGATGTTTGTGCTCCAAAAAGAACCTGAGGTTGTTGTGATCAGTCCTCACCCTGAACCTGTTACCCACTAAATATTGCCGGAACTTGGCCAATGCATGCATAATGGCCAGCATTTCCTTGTCGTATATAGAATACAAACTCTCGTGCTGAAGGAGCTTCTGGCTCTCAAAGGCTATAGGGTGACCCCCCTGCATCAACACTGTGTCGATCCCCTCTCCCGATGCATCACACTCCAAAACAAATGGCTGCGAAAAATCCGGCAATGCAAGCACTGGGCAGCTGCTCATAACCTCCTTGACCTTGTCAAAGGCTCGCTTCGCTGTATCCAACCAATGGAATGCCCCCTTCCTTGTCAGATCTGTCAGGGGTGCAACAAGCTGTGAGAAACTCTTGACGAACTTCTGGTAGTAAGTACAAATGCCAATGAATCCCCGAAGTTTTGTCACGTTCCTCAGCTCCGGCCAATCTATGATGGCCCTGATCTTCTCCTCGTGGACTCTCACTCCATCCACCCCTATGATGTGTCCCAAGTACAACATCTCCGTTAACCCAAGCTCGCACTTGGAGAGCTTGGCATAGAACTACTACTCCTCCAAGATGTGCAACACTGTCTCAATGTGCTGGAGATGCTCCTCCCAAGTCCTGCTGTAAATGAGGATATCATCAAAGAACACCAACACAAACTTCCTTAAGTGACTGTGGAAGATATGATTCATGCAGGATTGGAATGTAGCTGGGGCGTTGGTTAGCTCGATGGGCATCACCAAAAACTCAAAGTGCCCATAGTGACACCTGAAGGCAGTCTTGGGAATGTCCTCCTCCCTCACGCGAATCTGATGGTACCCAGATCTCAAATCAATCTTTGAGAAGAAC
Organism: Pinus taeda; assembly: GCA_000404065.3. Lineage (NCBI taxonomy): Eukaryota > Viridiplantae > Streptophyta > Pinopsida > Pinales > Pinaceae > Pinus > Pinus taeda. The sequence goes on from APFE030972747.1 coordinate 185,997, forward strand.
TGTGCTCCTCTCAACTCATCCATCAACTCATCGATCCTGGGTATGGGGTACCTGTTCTTCAGGGGCTTCTTGTTCAGGGCCCTGTAGTCAATGCACATCCTCAATGTGTTGTCCTTCTTCTTCACCAACACCATGGAAGAAGCAAAAGGACTCGTGCTCGGTCGAATGTACCCAAGAGCCAGAAACTCCTAAATGGCCCGCTCAATCTCATTCCGATAGGCCTTGGGATGCCTATAGGGGGTAGTAATCACTGCCTGTATTCCCTGCTCAAGCTTAATGGTGTGCTCAAACCCCCGGTCTAGTGGTTGTCACGGCGGAATCTCCCCACACACTGTGGCATACTGGTCAAGGATGGACTGTATCTCTGGGTGCACCATCTGCCCCGTAGTCCATGCCTTTGATGCACGAAGCTCCACTACCCACTTTACATCTCCCTTCCGGAAGACTGCCTCCATCTGATGAGTCGAAACAGTCTGAGGCGAATATGTGTGTTGTCCCCGTATCTTCTCATGCCTCCTTGTCTTCTCATCATCCCACTCCATCTCTAGGGCCTTCCAATCTGTCATGACCTTCCCTAGAGTGATAAGCCACTGAACACCCAGTTGAGGGCTTGGTAGTCAATGCACATACGAAGGGTTCCATCCTTCTTCTTCAACAGTACTACTGAAGAAGCGAAAGAACTGGAACTTGGCTTGATATGGCCCAATGCTAGCCGCTCCTGAATGGGCTTCTCTATCTCGTCCTTATAGGCCTTGGGATGCTTATAAGGGGTGTTGATCACTGCCAGCACACCCAACTCCAACTCAGAAGTGTGCTCAAATCCCGTCTGGTGGTTGCCCTGGTGGAATGTCCCCAAACACCATTGCGTACCTGTCTAGTAAAACCTATATGTCTGGTGGTGGTGGCTAAGCCTGTCCCCTAGCCTATGAAATCCTCAGCTCCACTGCCCATGCAATGTCCCCATGTTGCTAATCTGCCTCCATCCTGTGGGCCGAATCTATTTGAGGTGGATAAGACTGTATGCCTCTCAAAACTACTAGTTTGCCATCCGGCCAATGAACTCCATCTTTGGCTTCCTCCAATCTGTTGCGACTCGCCCAAGGGAATACAACCACTGGACACCCATCACCATGTTGGTGTCTAGCACATTGATCACAAAGAAATGGTCCGTCATCGAGTATTTCCCCATAACTACTGTCAAAGTAGGCACATACTGAGTGCACTGTATGGTGCGATCACTTGGTAGTAGGACTGAAAAGCCCTCAAACTCAACCGTGGTGAGGTCCCTCCTCTGAACCAACTGGGTAGCTATGAAGTTGTGGGTAGCTCCACTGTCAACTAGGACTAAGACCCATTGCCCCTGTATGGTGCCTTTGATCCTCAATGTCAAGAATTTGGGAACCCTGCATAAGGAAGCAAGGACTCCCCTAGATGGGGCAAGGGATGCCCCTCCTTGTGGAGGTGGTGGTGGTGGCCCTCTACCTGCCGGACTCTCACCATCTCCCACACCACACTCTTGCTCCACCTCGTCCTCTTGGTCACTGTCTGAAAAGGCCTCAATATAGTGTGCTTTGCCCGCAGTGCACCGATGGCTTGGTGTCAAGGGCTCCCTGCATGTGAAGCACAACTGCCTCCTCTTGAGGTCCTTTCGTGTCTCATCATTTGGCTGCCCCTGCCCCTGTGTGGTCCTCTGAGGTGGAGGTCTAGTCTCATGCCCCTTCTATGGAAAAGAGGTCTGTGCAGGAAAAGGCGCTCTAGTCTTGGGGATGGCCCCCTGTAGATCTCTAGTGCACAAAACTGCCTCCTGCAACGTGGAGGGTCTGCGTGACTTCACCAGTCCACGCAGGGGCTCAAGTAAGCCCTCAATGAAGGTGTATACCCTCCTAGCTTCTAATAGATCCGGAACCATCACTGATACTCGCAAAAACTCTGGGATGTACTGCTTTGGGTTGCCTATTTGGCGCTGTTGGGTCAACTTTTTGAAATGGGCCTCTGGATCTCTCTGGTCAAAATGCTCCACCGTCCTGTTGGTGAAATCCTCATAAGAAGCCACATTGGCATGCCCTAGGGTGGCCAAGTCATGAAACGACCAGTCATGGGCTTCCCCTCCATGTGCAGCGTGGCCATCTTTAGGGCTTCCTGTTATGTCATTTGGTTGAGCTGGAAGTAGGTGCTCATCTTCTCAACCCAAGCCATAACAGTGCACTTGGTAGTGCCATTGAAAGTAGGGAAGTACATCCTCTTTATGGTCCTTTGCAGCTCATAGTTTTGGGTTCCCTGTCCTCCATAACCCTTATTCTTCTCACTCTGCTTGAGCTTGCAAAAATCTTTGAAGGAGAGTGTTTCCCTGAAGTCTGTATCCATAGATTGCCACTCTTTGAAATGATCTCCCATCTAAATGGGGTCTTCACCCCTTGCTGGTTTGATTTGTGCCACTAGTATGAAAGAGGGTAGTGTGGCACGAGTTGGCCCACTAGCCGATGGGTGTTGTGCTTCTGGTGAGGGGTGATCAAATGGCTGAGAGGCTCCAGAAGTTTCCCCAAATAGAAACCCTCTAGGAGTGGTCCTCTCTCTATTCTGCAGCTTTATCTCCTCCAGAATATCTTTCTGGCCCTTGGCTAAGTCATTCAAGGCTCTCACGGGGTTGCTGAAAGCCATCTCTTCCATGTTCTTGGGTTCCACCATGTTCTCTTCTACTACTGCTTTCTCTCGGTCCTCCGTGTTTGGAGTAATTTCCAAATCTTTCTCTGCTTTGGTACCTCTGACTTCGATAGGTGATGTTCTACTGGTCCCCTTCTCTCATAGGAGACAACCCCATAGTTGAGGCAAGAACTAGGCTTTGATACCACTGTAATGACCCTAAATAGGAATACAAGTGATATAAAGCAAATATCCGTGCATCAAATTATCGAAACGAAATACACATTAAACACCCATAGAAGAATTGCAAATAAGGAATTGTCGAGCCATTTTATTACTGTTCTGAAGGCAAAATACAATGGATAATAAGATGGTGCACCTAGGCTTGTCTCAATGGACAAGCATGACCAAACCTAGGTGAGAAAATGGCTGAACTGAAGGCTATCCAACACTGTACCAATCTGCACTATGGTGCCCAGAAAACTGCCTTTCTACTGAAGTTCGAATGGTTGAAAGGTCCACTTCATATGCTTAGAAAATTATATGCTTTTAACCTCAAAGTCCTAGGCCTAAACCCAGAAAAACCCACAAAGGATTTTGGCTGGTTTAGACTTTTGAAATTCGACCCCCTTGGAGCCCAACTTCAGTGGCAATTGCAAAACTCGACCTGCTGGAAATTGCCTGTAAATCCTCCCAAAAATGGTCCTAAAAAGATTGTTGGCCTATTGCTTCTCTCCCAACCCACTTACTCTTCTGGCAAATACTTGATCTTTGATGGATCCAAACCCCCCTGCTTATTCTCCAACTCCCTGAAATACGCATTCCCTTTTCTGGTTGAATGGCAGTGCTATAACACACCCCTGAAACTCTTGAAATACTTATGGAACTACCTCTAGGGTGGGAACGGAAGGTCCCCCGAAGTGGAGGTCGAATCTCCTACTTGAGAGATTCGTGGCTAAACCGCCAGTTGACTCAGCGAAATAGCAGAGCAAATAGTCAAGTAATTTTGTTTGCAAGATGTAAGACTGAATCCCAAAATGAGAGTTGCTTCCTCCTAATAACTCCTTGGTCCTCCCTTATCTCACGTGGGCCCCTCCATCCACCTATTCGACTTCCATCCAAGCCATTCGAATGGCATAGCCCGAATTCTCATGTGGGTGGCCCCCACATTCCACTAGCAACCAAATAAAGTCGAATTGCCTCCTAAGCCCCTAAGTCAAAAATGATGGGTTATCTTCCTTAGCCAAAATTGTGCAAAATTGTGTAGCAACACCTTGTTACAAATGTATTTGAGAAGGGACATGACATTTCCCCAGACCTAGAATCCTCGCTAAGGCTTTGCATTAGGTTGTCAGATTTTGTGGTAACAGGTATTATGAGGATGTCTCTTGTGTTCATCATTTAAGTGCTTTTTCATTTTTTTTGTATTTTTTTCTTGATTGGATTAGGTTTTATTGGAGATTTCATTGTGAATCCATCATGTTATGATTTGAATAGTCGTCCCTTATACAAACAGTTAAGAATTGCTTTATTTATCACGATATTATTTTTAGTATTAAAGAGATTTAGAAGGAAGATATTCATTGCACAAAACTTTAGGTAAAATCTCTTATATAGGACTAAATTGAGCCTTCTAATGCAGAGAATTAGCTAATATGTTACCTTCTAACTTAAACAACATTTCACCCCAGTGGTGTAGATCATTTGGAGTTTATTGTTAAGGAACTCATTGTAACCTCTGGTTCAAACCTCACCTAGCCCATGTGTGGTGATTGGTGGGTGTGTGGTTCACCAAGATTTTATAGTGATATCAGTCAGAGATAGCCTAACTTGGTTGTCAATTCCTCTAGAACTTAAACAAGGTTTAAAGACTAACTAGGCCATATTGAATTTGGTAGAAGTTATATCAATGTAAATAACACACAATAAAAATATAATTGAATCCCCAAGGGTTAGCTCAATCAATTAAACCATTTGTCTAGGGAATGCTATCGATGAGGAGGCCATAGTTCATAGATTCAAAGCCCATTGAGTCCTTTGAGGTTACCAACAACTATTTTGGCTAGCGGTTGAGCTTCCCTTGGTTAAACCATTTGTATAGGGCATATTGTTGATGAGGAGGCCATAAGTTGCAAGCTCAAACCTAGTTGAGCCTTTTGGGTTATCAACCACTATTTTGGCTAGTGGTTGAGCTGCCCTCCATTCAGATATTCTAAGGAAGAGGGGGGATTCCATGAAATTTTTGTTCGAAATAAAAGAACGTAAATCCTTTGTGATAGAATCTCTTCTTTTGTAAAAGAATCCTCATTACTCGATTTTTTTATTTAATGAAAGAAGATCTTTTAATCTCATCAATGAAATCTCCATCTTAATAATATTTTTATTATACAATTTTGTTTGAAATGTACAAAATCATCAGTATTAGATTTCTTTTGATTTGATCAAAGCAATTAATTTAAACCGATTAATGAAAGAGATATCTTGATAATATCTTTACACAAATTTATACAAATCTATTTAGAACATAGACCATTCACCATTATTTCTAAGATAATCTCCTCATTTTGCACCAACATAAGACATGCTATTAAAAATGTACTTATAAATTAAAAGCTAAATAATACTTATTTATGAACAAGTTGCATACTCCTTTCTCAAATTAATGATATCTTTTAAAGTCTTGAAATATGTCACTCTCTCATGCTTGTATAAAGAAATATTGAACAACCCAATTGGTGCATATTTTCTGATGCATTGAAAAGTTTAAATCTATTCATATTTTTATTGTTATTTTCATAGATTTTCAACTCTCATTTTGAGATGATTATGCTTTTTCTTTTGCAGGGACATGGAACTATTGTACGTGGAAATGATGATAATGTCGGTGTGGTCATTGACAAATTGCAAGAAGCCTTGTTCCATGATATTAATAGGCATGCAATGATAGTTCTTGAAGGACGTGCTATAGGTAATTCTCTATTTATTTTTTATGAATTATTTGCATATTTCATATGAATAGATAAGATTCATGTTTGCACTTTACTATCCTCATGTGGGCGTATGATTCACACATCTTTATCGATGCTTGAGCACATCTTATCCTTCAAAGTAGATATTTACACAATTGTAAGGTTCCCTAATTTACTCATACATGAATGTAAAGCTGTAATTTATTCAACAAGGATGTAAGGTTTTGATTTACTCATTCATTTTCCTTCAACAAAATATGGAAACTATTTTGTGAACTTCAACATAATTCATAACATCAAAATTTCATTGATTCGTTGTTGAGTACTTACCTAGCTTACTGTGGTTGAAGATGCCTCATAATTTATTCTTGCTACCATTCTCGCTCCCGTTACCAAAAGACCAAAACCACCAAAAAACTTAAGAACAATTGAACTCTTCCTCTCAGTAAGTAAGATTTGATTCTCTGAAATTTCCCTTCCTTACCCTCCTCCCTTTCCTCAAAAATTTCTTCTTCCTTTTATTTTTCTACCCACCACCTTCTTCCCATATCCGTGTCATTACTTTGTTACATGTAACTTTTTATAAAAATCAAATCTCATTTGATTTTATGGATTTTATTAGGATTTGATTTAATTAAAGTTTATTATTATTTTAATAAATTAATTTGATTTATTTAGTTTATAATTTTCATTAATTTATATTATTATTTTGTTAATTTTAATTTAAATATAATTTGTAAATTAAAATTAACATTTTCTTTTAGTTTAAGGATTTATCATATATATATAATGTATGTATTTAAGGTGGTATACGTATTACCTACCTAATTTGATATATATGATATTCTGGTGAGATATTGATTCATTATCTTAATTTATCTCTTCCTGTAGTTAACCAGCCTATATATAGTGCGATACATGTGGGTCCATGCATATGTAGCGATTGTATGGAGGTCTCGTATGTATGCTAATATTCGTATTTTATTTTTATAGTTGTAGGTGGGTCATTACAACATTTAAGTTGAAAGATAAATATAGGACTTGTCACAAGATCTTAATAGGAATGCAATTGTGGTTCTTGAAGGACATGCTATAAATAATAATGGGAAATGAGTTGTAAAGCAGCTTAGTCCTTTCTTTTATAATGGTACCGTGCAAATTGAGGTTATTGCACCACAATATCTTCTTGTTTACAATACCAAAATGATATTAGTCTATAGACCCTAAAATAAAGTAGGGTGTTGTAAACATAATAAATAGTTAATTAGTAAATGAAAGATGTGTCTTATTAAAGGGACACGTCCATTAGTGGAAGGGCACCTCACCTAGGTATTTATAATGAGGGCCTTCATTGTAATATTCATCATTTTGTTAATCTTATAAATAAATACATTTAGAAATTTATATCTAATTTTGTCTTTAATATACAAGCATAATCTATTTTTTTATAGTGGCATCAAAGTCATGTTATTGGTCCCTACGCAGTTGCACATCCATTGTCATTGTGTTTCCATAGATGCCTTGTGCCTATCCCCGTGCCACATCCATTATTTGTTGTCGCCACTATCTCGTCTAACGCGTCGTCCCATAGTCTAATCCACTTAAAATATCATTTGTAGAGTTGTGGGTTGCCTCACACGATCATGTGATTGTGCCCATATGGAAAAGTACAATCAATTTCCCAAATTTTAATTTAAGAAAAGTGACTTTATCATTACTTTTTTGGGGGTTATATATATATGAAAATTAAAAATAGAAAAAGGAAACCGAAAGTAACTTTTTATAAGTTATACTCATTCTTTTATAAAGTGAAAATAATAAAATGGAATCAAGTAAGAGAAAGAATGACGAAATACATGTTAATTGATATAGAGATGAGGTCAATAGCTTAAGAAAACGCGTATATGAAGTTGGAGAAGTACAAAAATATTTAATAGAAGAATATTAATAAACTAATAGAAAAGGGAGATCGAAATAATAAACCCAATTAAGAATGAGGAAAGACGACAAGGACAAAACTACTAGGACACTTAACGACTATGGTGAGTGAATTGACTAACTAACCATGAAGATAGATGCATTATTGGCAAAACCTTTGGTTTATGGGAAGCCGACATCAATTCCATAATAACAAAATACAAGTGAGAAAGAAAATCTAGAAGCACTTAAAAGTAATTTTTCCAGGCAATAATCATTATGCAAGAGTTCTCGATAGAGATTATCGACGAATCAAGAAGGGGTTAACGTAGTCTGTGTTGATTTCTGGTAGCATCGGATGTACTCTAAGTCTCAAAATTTGCAGGGAGGCTTAGACACATGCATTTTCCATACCTAGAAATCATTTTGGGAAATTCCACTCGGAGACAATTTTATTAAAATAATTAATTATTTTTAATGGGATTCTAAGTCTAAATTTAGGAAATTAAAATAATTAATGGGTATTAATCTAAATTGTGGGTGTAACTTCTAGAAGAAGACGAGGATCAAGCCAAGATGATCTAAGCCATTGATTAGAAGTTATGGTTGTCCAACAAAAATATATAAGAAGAATCTTAAGGGGTACTTAGAGAACATATCGAGTAGAGTTCAGAAGATCGAATTGCTGAAGTAGAGCAGTTGCTGGTGAGAAATTTGAAGTGAGCTTTTGTAGTGAGAAGTAGGGATAGTTCCGGTTGGAGATTTCTCCTGATCCGGGAATACTCAGCAGAGGAGGCAGAGAGAGATTGAGGAGAGGCAATGCAGAGCAAGAAGAGGCTGTGCAGGGCCACGCAGAGGCAGCGTAGGTTGATGCAGAGGTAGTGCATAGTCTTGAGGAGGTCTGAAAATTTGCTAAAGGAATTGATTTCAGAGGCCAAACGCTGGGGTGTGAGACTGGGAGGTGAAAATCGAAGTTCATGGGCAGAAAATCGATGGGTGACGCAGTCCCTAGAGGCTGTGACGCCGAGCTGACATAGTCCCTAGAGGCTGTGACATCAGGCTGACGCAGAGGCTGCTAAGAGACAGTCGGGGGTTGTTCATTCAGTGGTTGGATTACTCAGATCTCTAGTGATAGTGTGAGGTAATATCACTTATCTCTCTGTCAGTGATATTCTATGTACTAGATAGCCAGGAAGGCATCCAAAGATTGTATTTAGAAATTACTACTGCATAATAATAAAACTCTCAAAGTTGTTGCACCAATTTTCCCACACTTAGGTTTTTTGGGGACATTTGTCCAAAAATAACTATGTAGATGTGTTGTATTTCTTTTTTGTTCAGTGTCTTGTTTTTGCATTTTATTTAAATGGTGAAGGCTCCAGTGTATTTGTTTGAGTGTTTACAATAGGAAACAATGAATACATTGTTTCGGTAATTAGCAAATAGGAGAAACATAATCAGTTGTTGCAGAAGGAATTTGGGCATCCAAATTTTCACATGGTACCAGAGCTGAAGGTGAAACAAGAGAATAGTGTCGGAAGAGGCAGCAATTCGAATCCCCAAAGGGATTACGTAGTTTAGGCCAGGAGGGCTAGATTTTCATGGTAAATCTCTCTCTGCATGAGTCGACAGAGAGGTAGGATTTCCATATCAAAATCTGTCAGGGGTAGAGGGAGTAGGGCAGCAATAGCTTCAACGAAGAGGGGTTTCTGGTGTGATGAAGTTTTCTACAGGCAGTTACTAGGAATAAAGACGTCAGAAGGAGGAAGAGACACTTGGGGGAATTTCTTCCTTAGAGAATTCCTAGCCAAGGAATTCAAATTCTCATTTGCTGAGCAGCAACAGGAGAGAGGAGGTCATTCGACTTTTTCGATTAACAAAGATGGCAGCTAGCGGATTGAGAGATCAAGATCGGTTGGATGGTTGATCCAACTATGTGATCTGGAAGGCAAGGATGTCGTGCCTTTTGGATGAACATTTTCTCAAGATCTACGTCGACAACGTGGTAGTTGAGCCCGCGGATCCAAACCTTCTCAAGAAGTACAAGGGAGAGATGTTGAAGACCAAGAGAATTATCCTCGACAGAGTGAAGGATCATATAGTATGTCACATCGCTGGTAGTGACACTGCCAAGGATATGTGGGATGCTTTGTCGATGCTATATCAGGGATCTTTTGAGCAGCGGAAGATGTACTTGGAGCAGAAGATGAGATCTATGCAGATGTAGAAGGGGGAAGACATTGATCTGTTCCTTACTAAGCTTTCGAAGACTTGAGACGAGTTGGCAGCTGTGGGGTCAACACCTCAAGGTTCCGAGATGGTAAGATTGGCCCTAAATTCGGTATTTGAGGAGTGGAAAGTTTTTGTCCAGAGCATCTTAGGCAAGGGGACTTTGCCAGACTGGGATGTAATGTGGGAAGCTCTTAAGCAAGAGGAGTTGAGGAGAGACTTGGTCAAGTATAAACTTGATGGAAGCAAAAGCAGTGGGTCGAAGCCCAAGGAGGAAGAAGAGAATGCAACCCTCGCATCCAAGGGGCAACAAGAGCAACAGAAGAAGAAGAAAGATGTTTCGAATATCAAATGCTTCAGGTGTGGTGAATTCGGTCACTGCACAACGCAGTGTCCTCTCAGGAAGAAGGACAAAGATGAGAAGCATGATCCAAAGGTTGTGGCTGCAAAGATCGAGGATTAGTTTTCCATGATAGCCCAGACATCTCCACAATGGAGGTGGGGAGATCTAGAACTGTAGTTCGAAAGAACTGCAATTGGGCAGGATCCTTGAGGAGCTCACCTCTTGGATCAATTCCTTGGTACGAGAGTGCAGATTAGAAGTAGCAGGATGTACTAGTGTTAGTTGATGCAGAGGAGTGTCAAAGTGACATTTGCAGTGGCTAGGAGTGCCAGAGACTGAGCAGCACAACACAATAGTTGGTGGACAGGATGTCAGACATCGGTAGTGTAGAAGGAGATGTTACATAACAGAGTGATTCTTCAGCAGGTTGCATTGCTAGAGCGCATTCCTCGATAAGAGGGAGTATTGTTTTCTGGTAGCATAGGATGTGCTCTAACTCTCAAAATTTGCAGGGAGGCTTAGACACATGCATTCTCCAATACCCAGAAATAATTTTGGGAAATTCCACCCAGATACAATTTTATGAAAATAATTAATTATTTTTAATGGGACCCTAAGTCTAAACTTAGGAAATTAAAATAATTAATTGGTATTAATCTAAACTGTGGGTGTAACTTCTAGAAGAAGACAAGGATCAAGCCAAAATGATCTATGCCATTGATTAGAAGTTAATCTGGGTCGTTGGTTTTCCAACAGAAAGATATAAGAAGAGGCTTGAGGGGCACTTAGAGTACATATCGAGTTGAGTTCAAAAGATCGAATTTTTGAAGCAGAGTCGTTGTTGGTGAGAAATTCGAAGTGAGATTTTGTAGTGAGGGGCAGGGATAGTTCTGATGAAGATTTCTCCTGATTTGAGAATACTCAGTAGAGGAGGTAGAGAGAGATCTGGGGGAGGCAACGCAGAGCTAGAAGAGGCTGACGCATGGCCATGCAAAGGCAGCGTAGGCTGATGCAGAAACAGTGCAGAACCTTGAGGAGGTCCAAAAATTTGTTGAAGGAATCGGTTTCAGAGGCTAGAAGCTGGGGTGTGAGATCGGGAGGTGAAAATCGAAGTTCTTGTGCAACAAATCGATCAATAGAAGGGGTGATGAAATCCCTAGAGGTTGTGATGCTAGGTTGACGCAGTGACTGCGCAGAGGCAACCAAAGGTTATTCATTCAATGGTTGGATCAGTTAGATCTCCAGTAATAGTGTGAGGTAATCTCACTTATCTCTCTGTCAGTGATATTCTCTGTACTAAATAGCCAGGAAGGCATCCAAAGATTGTATTTCATAAATTACTATTGCATAATAATAAAACCCTCAGAGCCACTGCACCAGTTTTCCCACTCTGGGTTTTTCTGGGGACATTTGTCCAACAATAACTGTGTAGATGTGTTGTATTTCTTTCTTGTTCAGTTTCTTGTTTCTGTATTTTATTTAAATGGTAAAGGTTGTAGTGTATTCGTTTTAGTGTCTACTGTAGGAAATAGTAAATAATTTGGTTCAGTGATTAACAAATAGGAGAAACATAATCAGTTGCTGTAGTAGGAATTTGGGCATCCAAATTTTCACAGTATGATGGTAAGGACCATGCAAGAGAAGTTGTATGGGCCAACAAAATGGAAAGGATTTTTGAATCAAACCACCCTATTAGGGGAAAGAGAAAAAATAATGACGTCTTCCAACAACTTAGACAGGAAATCTTACAATCAGTTTTGTTGACTACTTTGTGTCAACTACCCTATAGCAGCATACATTTTTTTCAAATCATTCCATCTTGTTTGAGCAATCAGACATCTAGATATCATCATCATCATCTCTCAACAGTTTTGTCAAAGTTGTAATTCCAAATTCTGCAGCCCTATGTAGCCATTGTAAAAATTATTCTAGTATGACTATGAAGCCATGTAAAAATATCTAGGTAAGCCTTTGATTCTTAACAAAGCGTTTCATTATAGGGATTTTTTTACCCTTCGCCAATTATTTGTGTTTTCTAACCCAAATAACTAGCAGAATGAAAATCCGAGAAGAGAATGGGACATAGGTTGTGGTGACAGTAATCCTTTGTCCCATATTGTTGTTGTGCCATAGTAGTTGTCCCTTTAGGTTCCACTTTAGGACACTAGCTAGGTTGTGCGGTAACATTTTTGGCATCGTTGTTGGGGACATGATACATGTGTCTTATTTTTCATATGAAAATATTGATATATCATTCTTGGCAATTACATTGGAAGAACAAAGTCCTAGTTTTCGTTGAACTTTAAGGTCCATTCTTGTAGAGTGGAGAAAGTATTTCTCTAGGCATCTCTAAATTCACCTTGGCTATTTCTACATAATTTACATGTATTTCTCAATAGGATGTCTTTCTTTGATGATTTTCCCTTTTTGGACATCATGAGCATCCTTAAGCACCCTAATCATTTCACAAGGAGGGTAGTACATGGGGTTCCCATGTTTGATGGTGATCCATGCTCTTCAATTGATCATGTAGAAAGATTTATTGCATATACTTCAAATATGAAAGTGGTCCATTAGGATGTTCTTATACTGTTGTTCATGAGATCCTTCCATGGTCGTAATTCATGGTTGCATAATCACGAACCTAGGAGCATCTCATCTATTGAGGAATTCTTTGATGGCTTTCTTAGACATTTTCAAGCATGCCCCACATTAAATATTCAAGAGGAAGCCTTCATTAAGCATCATGATTACCTTAGGAATCTAGGTGATGAGCAAGAAGGATTCTCCCTAGGTCCACATGATGAAAATGATGATGAAGATGATTTTCAAAACACGTGTGATATGGAGGATGAGTTTATGGAAACTAATTTGCTTGCATGGTAGCCAACTGATTATTGTGATCGAATGTCATGATAGTCATTTCTTCATCCATAGTTAATAACTTGTTTTGCATAGAGTTAATTTCCCTATCATGATTAGCTTTCATGGTTTCTATTTCCTTATCTCGCTTTTCCATGTGGGTGTATAAAGTTCTCATATCTTTGGCATAATTAGTTACAAATTTTTCTTGATTGATTTCCATATTTTTTACCAGCTGCATTAGTTCTTCTATAATTTGCTTCTAATTTTCCTTTTCATTGTCGACACTGATTTTACAATTTGTCCTTGCTTTTCCACTATTATGGATTTGATTTGCAATGGTACAGGTGGATGGCACATTGTAATATGAAGAATTGTTTTGAAATCTTTCATCGATTACTTTCATTCTGTTGCACAATTTTAGGGGCACAAGGCAATCTATCTCGATAACCATATCTATCTTTAAAAGCATTGATAATGTCTTGTAAAGAATTGAAAGAGTCTTCAGGACAATTATTAAACCAATTCAAAGCATCACCCTCTAAAGAAAGGAGAAATAGACGCATTTTGACATCTTCATGATCATACTGAGGAGATCTACAATATATGAACATTATATAATAGAAACTCCATAAATGTCTTCTAACAGCGATTAAATCACCACTCGAGAACAAAGGTAATTTAGAAATGGCCCCTTCCGGAATATCATGGAGAAAATTAGTAAAATGACATGGGGTAAATGAATAATCCATGATGAATAATGAGGGACCAAATGGATGATAGAAAGAGATCTCTACAATTTGTCCTTGCTTTTCCACTATTATGGATTTGATTTGCAATGGTACAGGTGGATGGCATATTGTAATATGAATTGAAATCTTTCATCGACAGTTGGACCCTTCATAAGATTACTTTCATTCTGTTGCATAATTTTAGGGGCACAAGGCAATCTATCTCGATAACCATATCTATCTTTAAAAGCATTGATAATGTCTTGTAAAGAAGTGAAAGAGTCTTCAGGACAATTATTAAACCAATTCAAAGCATCACCCTCTAAAGAAAGGAGAAATAGACGCATTTTGACATCTTCATGGTCATACTGAGGAAATCTACAATATATGAACATTATACAATAGAAACTCCATAAATGTCTTCTAACAACGATTAAATCACCACTCGAGAACAAAGGTAATTTAGAAATGGCCCCTTCCAGAATATCATGGAGAAAATTAGTAAAATGACATGGGGTAAATGAATAATCCATGATGAATAATGAGGGACCAAATGGATGATAGAAAGAGATCTCTACTCAAGAAAATCAAGAGATGAAAGAAGTGGAGTCGCCACTTGAACATGAATCTAACTCTAGGATCCAAAAAGCAACAAACAAGCATATATGAGGGAGGCTTCTTGTCTGGGAAAAATAAATGAAAAGAAATGGAGCCGCCACCCAAACAAAAAATGAACTGAAGAGTAGGTGTTGAAGGTACGATGATATGACGAAAGATAAGGCGATGAAAACATCAAATGACGCTAAAGAATGTTGGCCGTTTGACAGGCTAATGAATGGCGGAAAAGATGAGATGCCAAAAATGTTGACTTTGCCAGCTCAAATGAGAGATGAGAAAGATGAAAGATGAATGTCGAATAAACCAAGGACAGAAAAAACTCTATCCCCGGCAACGACACCAAAAAATGTTGTCGCCCAGGTTGTCTAGGCTTCATGACAACGCTCAAACCGGGGGCTGTCACCCAGATCCCCGATCTCTCCGTTTAAGCCGTCTCCCTAAAGCAGGATAAGGGGGGGTAGACCCTACGGGAAAAAGGAAGACCAACTGGGAACCAGTTGGGTTGGGAGACGCCACAGGGGGGAACAAGCACTTGATTGATTTTAGAATTTGATTAGATCTTTAAATGCTTAAGACCAGTGCCTTATGGAGTTAATGAAAACTAAGTAATTAATCAACGGTCACTGCTTGTGAAATAATTTAATGATTGCTTGAAAATATTTACAAAATATCAAACATGTAACGAGCATTATATAATCCAAGCAATGATTAATTTCACCAGATGCAAGATATTGAAAAGATGCACAAAGTTCTAGCAATTAAATTTCAAAAGATCAAATACTTTAAGCAACCATGAAATTTAAATGCTAACTAGTTTCAAACAGTTAATCTCCAGATATAAACATTTAAGCACATAACTATACTACAACAGAAAAGAGACTTTAAAAGGAATTTCCAATTTTTAATTAGTTTTTTTTTCAAATTTTTTAATTTTAAATATTTTTTAATTTTAATTTTAAATTTTTTCATTAAATATAAACTAGATTCTAAAATAAAACAAGACTAAATAAAAAAAAAACTAAGGATTAAACTTTCTATGCTTTTTGGGATTTTTTAATTATATTAAATTTCCAAAGTTAAATTCTAAATTAAATAAAACTCAAAATTATTAAAATCTAATTCTAAAATCAAATCCTAAACTAAACTAGGACCAAAATCTAATAGAACAAAGTCTAAGTATATAACAAAATGAAAATCTAATAATAAAAAAAAATATCAAAGTCCTAAACTAAACTATAAACTAAACTAAAAATAAAACTTAAATCTAATCTAAATCTAACACTAACTTGATAAAATTCAAAACTAAAAATATAAAAAAATCGATTATTTGTTTGTTTGTTTTTTTTGTATATTAAAACACACACTTCATAAAAAAAGGAAATACGACCAAAAAAAATTCGAATGAGATTCAACTATACTCACACTAACCCTATACAAAAATAAAAAAATCAAAGCGTATTGTGTGCTTAGTGTGTGCAGGTGACAACGCAGGAGAAATACACAGGTTTGGCATATGAGGCAGCGTGGAGAGCTTCAATGGCAGAAAGCGAGGGTTGAGCCGCGTTCAGGCAGAAGTGTGAACAGGGATGAGAGACGTAGAGAATGGAAGACATGGGAGAATGTTGTGGGAATGGAGCTCTTCGAACAACCAAGGAAAGAGAACAATGATGGGTTTTGAAGGCTGAGGATGCAGATAGCCACAACGGCGAGGGAACAACGTGCAGAGAAAACAATGAGGGAGCAAGGGTGATGGGACGCAGTAGGCAGAAAGCCAAATGCGTGGAGGAGATAGATGCTGGAGATGGCAGCGTGCGGGGAGAAATAGAATGAGGAGCTATGGGGAATGTGGTTTTGATGTTTTGTTTGCAGGTGGAGCGTGAGAATGAAGCGGCAGGAGAGTGGAGCGTGGAGCTAGAATGAAATAGCGGCAAGCTGTTGAGGAGCATGGGTGTGCCAGCGTGAGGGAGGAGCTATTAGCAATGGTGTTTGCGTGAGGAAGAAGGGAGCAGTGGGGCTGACGGGCAGCGTATGGGAGCCACAAGGAAAATCGGATTGCCCACAGAAAAATTCGAATTTTTCCTTGTAATAAAAATGAAACCTTAGGCAGCAACAGAAGAAACTGAAAATGCAAGTAGCAAACCGGTGTCCCAGAAACCCTTGAAGAAATTTTCTGAAAAATTGTAATAGAAATTTTGAATCGTCTACTTCAGATTTGTCAATTTAACTCTTATAAAAATTTGCTGGATTTACAAACCTTTGAACAACAGAAACGTGCACTTGCAAAAAAGTGGTTCTGAAGCAAATATTCCTGCTAGAGCTGATCTTGATGCCAAATCTTACCCTCCAGGGCCTAGATCTGGCTTTGGACAAAATGTTTTCTTCCGACCTGCAACTTGCAATAACGAAAATAGAACACCTAGAAATAAAATGTGCAATAAACAAAACTAGAAACCCTAAAACCAGCTAAGTAATTACAGTATTCACAGTTTAAAGGCTCTAAATAGCCAGATTTGTCAGTATTGCACAGAAATATTTTCAGAATTTTAAATTTAACAAGAGATGCTTCAGAAAACCCTTCATGCATTCACAAGAAAAATTTCAAATGATAAGCTCGAGATCAAAACTCGCTAGGCCCTTCAGAAAATGCCCTTTTCGGGAGTTGGCTGGTTCAGCTGAGAACTTCCCCAAACGCCCGTTGATCTTCAAAATCAAGATTTTCCTGCACAACTTACTTCAACCATTAATGAAGAAGGAGAAAATGATACTAAAATGGCTGGTTCAGCTGAGAACTTCCCCAAACGCCCGTTGATCTTCGAAATCAAGATTTTCCTGCACAACTTACTTCAACCATTAACGAAAAAGGAGAAAATGATACTAAAATCCAAATGTAATGGAGATACCTGCCATTAGATTCAGAAATTTAACTACCATTCAAACCTTAGCGACTAAACAAGATACCTGTGTTTAAAATCACTCTTCATAAAGCTATCATCAACGGCTGAAATTAAAATCATGCACAAAAATAAAACATCTTACAACATTTCCAAAAGAGTAACACCGACAAGATTTCAAACCCAAAGTCTTTCTTTATTGCACATGAAAAATGACTATAAGAGAGCTTTCTTTAGCACAAGACTCATAGATCCAATGATTTCAAATGATCCTTGACACCCTATTTAAAGGAATATTTCCCAACGGCTAGTTCGAGTGATCCATGTCAAAGTGATCTCGACCGTTGATGAGGATCAAAATTTTTTTTAATCTCATCTGTCAAATTTTTAAATGCATTTTAATATATTAAAAAATTAAAATTCTGCATTTATTTCCTCAAAACTTTGACGACTTATTATTTTTTTATTATTTTATTATTTTTATTGGACCCTCAAACTTAGTCTTTGAAAAAATCACCTAGGACCTAGGACTTATTAGGGGATAAAACATTTTCTAACCCTCAAGACACTTTACATCATGATTTTTTACATTTTTACATCTCAAAGGGGAAAACCCATTTGACATAGACCCTCATAGACCACCCAGTTCTGCGACAAAATTATAATCTAGCAGATCAAGCAATTTGTAATAACCTAACCGAATAGTTAGGATTATTTCCAAATTACTTTTACATAGACTCGACCTAACACACTAGGATTCCCCTAAGATTCTAATGACAAAATCCATTCCAGCTTTGGGGTTAGGCTGAAGGAAAACTCTGCCGATCATGGATCGGTGAGACAAAAAACTCTCCGGAACGTAGATCATCACTAGACAATTAGGTTTACCTAGGGAAATACATAAATGACACAGATCTGCTAAGATTATTACAATTTACACATGCAGACTGGATTTACAACATAACATGATCGGGCTGATGACGACAGTCGAATGGCATGAACATATTTATCAAGCGCTATCCCTTTTATGAAAAGGGGGTGTACTACTATGGGTAGTTGACACGTAGTGGTCAACACAAGCAATAAGACAAAATGGGTTCACGAATAAACAATTGCTAAAAATGTACATTTGTTGGTTGAAGGATTACACTCGTAATCAAATCAAGCTATGGAACCCTAAAATGACTGAAGATGTTGGACATGCAACAAAATTAATTGAGAAAAAAAATTCAACAAGCCATCATTTACAAGTCTACAAAAATTGAGCAAATACTCAAATGAAATGGGCAATTGGAGGCTCCTAGGACAAATCCAAAGAGAACGACTTTGCTGAGGTGGGTGGGAAGACTAAGGGTTAAAATTGGCAACTAGGGCCAAACTCCATGTGGGTCATCTTATTTATGGCAGATGATATTTTTATTAGATCCTTCTCATCGAGAGGTGTAGGATTGATTTAAAGATCATCCGATTCCGTAAGTATTCATGGAGTTATGAAGCTATTTGTGTTATAAGACAAATTGTCAAGTTGTCCAACAATTTGTGTATGCTCAGAAGTCCAATATTCATGTCTATTCATCATCTACGTTTTAGTATAAATAGAAGAGGATTTGAAGTCATTTGACCCACTCTTCATGTGATCTCCTCTCCACGTTTTTGGGTTTTTGGTGAAGGAGAGAGACACTAAGAGTACGCTAGGCTAAATAGTGATGCCTTAGCCGCAGTAGTGATGCCCTAGCCGCAGGTGATGCCCTAGCCACAGGTAATGCCCTAGCTGCAGTGATGTCCTAGTCGCAATGATGCCCTAGCTACAGTGATGTCCTAGTCGCAATGATGCCCTAGTTGCAGTGAGCCATAGGCTTATGAGGAAATTTGAACGCAGTCGCAAGGAAACTTGTTCACGCAGTCATAGGAGACATGTTCCTGCAGTTAAAGGAGACGTTCATGCAGTCAGAGAAGATAAGAACTTGGTATTCTCCTTTGAAATTTCGATGGGTATAGGTGCAGGAAGACATGGTACAGGTCTCGGATGTCTGGCAGATCAAATACTTCCAATGGGTGAAACACCTCTGCTCGTGGATTGACATGATCTTGAACCAATATTTCACCATAGGCAGATAAGGCTTTAGATACACAATAAGCCACTGCAATAATAATAGTGAAGCCATCTTGATGAAGGGTAATGATCTCAGTGTCTCAAATCTGGGTGGATCTATCTTAGATCAGCCACTGTATATGGATCTCAGTGTTACTTCATTCTCGGATTACTTGTGAGGATAAGGTATCTACAGATTAAGTGAACTGAACTCGGGTATAGGGACCCGCATTTAGGGTGATAGATCTCATTAAGGAGTAATAGATCCGCATTGAATTAAGGAATCGTATAAGGTGCAATCAAGCTGGATCCTAGATTGATGGAGCAGCAAGGTCACCAAATAGATAGTCTCGACATAGAGATATCTCTGAGGTACAGTCGTAGCTAGATCTAGGAGGTGTGATGAGGATGCACTCTCGACATACCTATGATTAGAAGTAGAGAAAAGCTTGGACGAGGGTACCATATTGTCTTGGTATATAAATCTCGGTGTCATAGCTGTAGCGGCCCAAACACAATGAACAAAAGTGATAGAACCGTAACTCTCGACATACTACCTCTGTAGAACCGTGTTGATGGAATGAGTTTCCATGATGCATAGTATTCAGATCTGTGATCTCAATCTGAATATTAGTACCGTACACTTGCTCAGCATATTAATATGCAGTCACAATGACAAGGATCATAAGCAGTAATGTTCATGATGATTACAGTCTCAACATAATGAGAATGATAAAGATAAATAGTGTCAGATCATGATGATAAATAGGGTTGCATGATGGTGGACGATGTAGCATAATGGGCATGTTAAGTAAGGAGCAACATGATGATGAATAGGGCTGCATGATGATGGAAGATGCAGCGTAATGGGCAGCATGACGATGAGAGTAGATGAGAGCAGCTCAGTCATCAAGATCCAACACTGTGATGGTACAACATAGTTCTACATGGTAAGGTGCAGCTAATGGACGAAATGCAACACTACGATAGGTGAAGCAGTCACC
The DNA here is from genome assembly GCA_000404065.3 of Pinus taeda. Classification (NCBI taxonomy): domain Eukaryota; kingdom Viridiplantae; phylum Streptophyta; class Pinopsida; order Pinales; family Pinaceae; genus Pinus; species Pinus taeda. The sequence goes on from APFE030972747.1 coordinate 206,293, forward strand.
TTGGAGAATCATTTGAAGCAATATGTCTTAAACTGATCTCATGCAGATATCAAAAGTCAAAATGTTGACTTCTATTGCAAATGTACTATCTCTCTCTCTTTCTCTGTTGAACTTTGAAGAACATAAAAGAAGAATTGATCAAGGGTTTCCCCACATTGGGGTTTGTCCCTGGCTAGCACCACATCTTGTGTCCTCTTGTCTCGGCTTGTCTTTTGCGATTTATGTTTATGTTCTATCTGCAGTTTACTTTAATGTTGATGTGATTGCTAATTTGGAAAAGATATTGTGCTAACTAGGAAAATTGAAATAAATTGCTTTAGCATAGAACATACTTAAAATTAACATGGTACCAGAGTAGAGGTGAAGACAATGCCCAAGCAAGAGTGAAAGAGCAATCACCGAAGACAGTTGGGAAAGGACAAAAGGATCCATGGATTCCTCATCCTTCTTCAAATTCACCAAGGGTGAAGTCGAAGCAGAGTATATTATCAGAATGGCGCAGCAGAAGTTTTTGATGGCCTACCTAAAGATCACCTCATCGG
>APFE030972750.1:0-27237 GCA_000404065.3 Pinus taeda
TGGAGGTGGTGGAGGAGGTGGATGGGGAGGTGGGGCAAGAGGAGGTGGTGAAGGAGGAAGAGGAGGTGGTAATGGTGGAGGAAGGGGAGGAGGATGATGTGGTGGTTGAGGAGGTGGTGGTGGAGGTGGAGTTGGAGGAGGTGGTGGAAGATGAGGAGGAGGAGGAGAAGGCGGTGGGGGAGGCGGAGGTGGAGGAGATGAGGGATGTATGCGGAGGAGGAGGATCAGGAGGTGGAGGTAAACGATTAGATGGTGGAGGTGGAGGTGGAGATATGCAAGTCAATTTAAGATTCATGTCTTAAATTCAAATATTAAATTGTTACTCTCTTCTCCACTGTTGCAAATGAAAGATATAGTCTCATGAATCTAGAACATATCTCTTCACATACATAATATACTACTATTAAATGATAATTAATTCATTTAGGAATATTTCCTCTATTCAGAAATATAGTCATTCAATTACAACAAATTTCTTTTACATTTAGATCTGATATATTGGACAAGAATTTGAAGCATTTATGAAGATAAAAAATTTGTGTTTATTTTGATTAAAACTTTTGTTAGTCCCTTAAACACTTCTAGCTCTAGTTTTGTTGTTCAATGAACCATTTGTTTGGGAATGACTGCTTTCATCTTAGAATTATCATTGATTTCAGAGGTGTTGGTTAAAATTAATGTTGTTTCTTGAATAAGAAGCCTTATGTTCTTGTTTTCTTCTCTTTACATGAGAAACATAGGATATTAGGAATCATATACAGATTTTTTTATTCCTAGTGTATTCCAAATTTTTTGTGTAATTATTCCTTTAATGAAATTATAATTTTGAGGGAAAGGCTAAAGGAGAAACACATATAATTAGTCGAGGAGGAGAGACTACTTAGTGTATTATCATTTTTGAAGTGGAAATCCTTTGATGATACTTATTTTGTAACATGTTATGCTAAGTAATGAACATTTTTCTTTGTGGACTATAATTTTGAACTCAAAAATTATGGCTTTATAATGAGTTTGTGTTAATTAATTTTTTTATCATATAGGATATTAAATGTCATTACATCTTTTGTCTTTTAGTCAATCTCATTGCGCATTTTGTTTAATTTCAAAAAATTGTGTATTGATCAACAATTATTAGAGTTTTGATTGAAGAAGAAAACATACTAGTTATTATAATACTTACACACCAAGGAGTTGAAAAAACTTATAGATGGTGATGAACCACCAAATCCTAATGATGTTCATTTATTTGAAGCGAAGTAATTGGAAAATTATTTTTCTATTAGAGAATCAATGCATAATAAGGAAAAGTAACTTGACGTAAAGATTAAATGAGGGATTCACTAATAATTTACAAGATTTTATAATTAAGTGAATGATTCACTAATATTTTACAACATTTTACAATTCATTGAAGGACGCACCAATATTTTACAATATTTTATATTTTAGTAAAATATTCCAAAAAAAATGATATATACTTGTTGTAGTGTAGTAGACAATGACCATTGGTTACTAGTAGAAAGCAAAACAATAAATCACATGAAGATAAAGAACGTAGGAATAGAAGAAGTGAAATGATGTAGCAGAGAGGCAACAAAGTGTTACTTTATATTATATTCTCTTGAGAAGATAATCACAAAAGATACAATGATGCATATATATATATATTATGTAGAGATAGTCAAAATAATTTAAGTCAAAACAAATTTAGCCTATCTAACCTAGAATCTTGACTCGACTAGAGAGTTGATCAACTTTATAATATCAATTGTAGAATTGTTTGGGATGGTGAACTAAGTCGACTGGCCCCTCCAACATCTCCCCTACTCTTAATTCATTCCTTGTCACAAATGACAGGAAGAATTGGAGTCTTACAAAATTTGATACACCATAAATTAAAAAATGTAAATCCTAATAATGATATAGAAGTTCATCCACAAGGGTGGTTGGCTAATTAGAAGATCTAGTTTTGTGGTCAACTAGAACTTCTTGAATTACATCTGCAAGATTTAAAATGAGAATTCCTCTTCTTTTCCCTTCCTTGGCTAACTGATTAGAACATTCAATTTCAAGTTCCTTAGTGTGATGTTGTTGTTCAGAAGCGAGACCAAATCCTAAAAGCTTGGCTCAAATAGATTGAATTTATGTCGTGGGGAAGATGATCGAGACGATTGTGCTATTGCAGGTGCTAGTGTTGAAGTCAAACGGAATGTTGTTTGATAAGTATTTGGTGCAAGAATTTGAATATCTTCATCGAATATAGACCATTTCCATGCAAATATACTTTCATGGGCATCAAATGCTTTTAAATATTTCAAATATTGTACTTTGTCGGCTAGTGATATGTGTCGTGACAATTCTTGATCAACTAGTATTTGATGTTCTAATAGTTGCACCTTATTAATAATTGCATGAAAATAATCAATATAGTTGGACTTTATTAACAATTCCATGAAAATAATCAATAACATTCAAAGATTCTACTTTTACTCCCTTCCCTTCTCTAAAACATTGTCTCTACTCCTATTGTAGTTGGGATTAATATTTTTCTCCTATAAAACCTAATTCTCATGGGCAGACATTGTTCGAGGTTGAGTTACTTGTTGGGAGTACAATTCTCAAATTAGAGATTATTGATTTTATGTTTGATTGCATGTGGGTGACAAATATATTAGGAAAATATTAAAAACATTGGGCTCTGTGATATAATGTTTTTTTTTAACTCTTCCTTTTCTGTGGAAAATTCTTGGTCGGCATTTTGAATTATAGTGGATGTTTTTTCATTCCCTTGAAGTATCAATTTATCTTGAAATTTATTTACTAAAGTGTTATAAACCCCAAACCCTAAACTCTAAACACTAAACCCTAAACACCAAACCCCAAACCCTAAACCCTTAAATCTAAGCATTTTATGATCTATTAAAAATAATTTTGTAACTTTTATTTAAGTGTTTATTAAAAGAATTTAATAAGATGTTATAAAACCTAAACCTTAAAACCTAAGCCCTAAACCCCAAACCCTAAACTATCAACCCTAATCATTAATTAACATTTTCAAAAGTCTTTTGTAACATTTTTTAAGTGTTTTTTAAAATCACTTAATAATGTTTTATAAACCATAAACCCTATGAACTAAACCCTAAAGCCTAAGCATTTTATAACATTTTTAAAAGCATTTTGTAACATTTATTTAATTGTTTATTAAAAAATTTACTAAATTGTTATAAACCTTAAACCATACACCCTAAAACCTAAACCCCAAAACCTAAACCATAAACCCTAAGAATTTTATAATAGTTTAAGAAGAATTTTGTAACTTTTATTTAAGTGTTTATTAAAAGGATTTAATAAAGTGTGCTAAACCTGAAACCATAAACACAAAACCCTAAACCATAAACCCTAAACCATAAACCCTAGACCATAACAATTTTATAAAATTTTAAAAATTGTTATGTAACTTTCGTTTAAGTGTTTATTAAAAGAATTTACTAAAATGTTGTAGACCCTAAACAATAAACCCCAAAACTAAACCCAAACTCCAAACCTTAAACCCTAAACCATAAACTCTAAACCATAAATCCCAAACCCTAAACCCTAAACCCTAATCATTTTATAACATTTTAAAAAGTATTTTGACAGTTTTAGTTAAGTGTTTATTAAAATAATTTACTAAATTCTTATAAACCCTAAACCGTAAATCATAAACCCCAAACCCTAAACCCTAATCCCTAGACCTTAAACCCTAAACCCCAAACCATGATCATTAAACCCTAAACACTAAGAATTTTATAACATTGTAAAAAGTTCTTTGTAGTTTTTATTTAAGTGGTTATTAAAAGAATTTACTACGGTGCTATAAACCCTCAACCCTAAACTCCAAGCAATAATCCCTAAACCCTAAACCCTAAAATCTAAACCGTAAACCCTAAATTCTAAACACTAATAATTTTATATCATTTTAAAAAACATATTATGACTTCTATTTAAGTGTTTATTAAAATCATTTACTAAATTGCTATAAACCCTAAACCCTAAACTCTAAACTCCAAACCCCAAACCATAAACCCTAAACTCTAAACCCTAAGAATTTTATAACATCTTAAAAAAAATTCAAACTTTTATTCAAGTGTTTATTAAGAGGATTTACTAAATTCTTATGAACACTACACTCTTAACCCTGAACCCTAAGCAATTCATAACATTTTAAAAGCGTTTTTAACTTTTATTTAAGTGTTTACTATAAGAATTTACTAAAGTCTTATAAACCCTAAACCTTAAGCATTTTATAGCATTCTAAAAAGAGTTTTGTAACTTTTACTTAATTTTTTATGATATTAATATACTAAGGTGTTATAAACCCTATCCCATAAAAACTAAACCCTAAGCTATAAACCCTAAACCGGAAAACCTAAACCCTAAACTCTAAATCATAAACCTTTTATAACATTTCAAAAAGCGTTTTGTAAATTTTATTTAAGTGTTTATTAAAAAATTTACTAAAGTGTTACAAACCCTAAACCCTAAACCCTAAACCCCAAACCGGCCTAAACCCTATACCTTATACCCTAAAACCTAAATGCAACATTTCATAACATTTTAAAATGTGTTTTGTAACTTTTTTTACGTGTTCATTAAAAGAATTTACTAAAGTGTTATAAACTTTAAACCCTAACACTTGAGACCTAAACCCTAATTAATTTATATCATTTTAAAGAGTGTTTTGTAAATTTTATTTAAGTGCTTATTAAAAGAATTTACTAAATTGTTATAAACCCTAAATTCTAATCCCTAAACCCGAAACCCTAATCCCTAAACCATGAAACCTAAGAATTTTATCAGTGCTATAATAATAGAAGACCACACCTAGGTATGTGAGTGTAGGATGGAGAAAACCCTAAACCCTAAACCCTTGTTTTTCCACCCTTATTCATAAACGTTTTTCCTTTTATTTACTTTTCTTCATAACTCCACGAGGCTCCATGGGATGAATTCATTAAGTGTAATATGTAGCAGTTGATACCCACTTAACATGGGTGGTTAATCCCTGCACCCTAAACCCTTAACCCTAAACCCCAAACCCTAAACCATAAACCCTAAACCCCAAATCCTAAGCACTAAACCCTAAGAATTTTATAACATTTGAAAAAGTGTTTTGTAGCTTTTATTTAAGTGTTTATTAAAAAAATTACTAAGGTGTTATAAACCCAAAATCATGAACCCTAAACAAAAAATATTAAAACTTAAAACCTAAGAATTTTATAAAGTGTTATAAAACCTAAACCCTAAACCCTTAACCCGAAACCCTAAATTCTAAACCCTAAAACCTAAACCCTAAGCATTTTCTAACAATTTTAAAAATGTTTTGTAACTTTTATTTAAGTGTTTACTAAAAATATTTACTAAAGTTCTATAGACGGTAAACCCTAAACTGTAATCCATAAACCCTTAACGTGAAACCTTAAACTGTAAGCCCTAAACCCTACGTATTTTATAACATTTGAAAAAGTGTTTTGTAACTTTTATTTAAATGTTTATTAAAATCATTTATTAAAGTGTTATAATCCCTAAACTCTAAACTCTAAACATTAAACCCTAGACTTAAAACCCTAAACCCTCAACATTTTATAGCATTTTCAATATGGTTTTGTAACTTTTATCTAATTTTTCATTAAAAGAATTTACTAAAGTGTTATAAACCATAAACCCTAAACCCTAAGAGTTTTATAAACCTTAAACACTCTACCCTAAACCCTAAACCCAAACGCTAAACCCTACACCATAAACCCCAAACCCTAACCCTAAACCCTAAACTATAAATGCTAAGAATTTTATAACATTTTAAAAGGCACTTTGTAAATTTTATTTAAGTGTTTACTAAAAGATTTTACAGAAGTGTTATAAACCCTAAATTCAAAACCCTAAAACCTATACCCTAAACCCCAAACAATAAACCTCAAACCCTTAACTCTGAACCATAAACATTAAGCATTTTATAGCATTTTGAAAAGTAGTTTGTAACTATTATTCAAGTGTTTATTAAAAGAATTTACTCAATTGTTATAAACTCCAAACCATAAACTCTATACTTGAAACCCCAAACCCTAAATCCTAAAGCATAAACCGTAAATCCTAAGAATTTTATAACATTTTGAAAATAATTTTGTAACTTTTATTTAAGTGTTTATTAAAAGCATTTACTAAAGCGCTATAAACCCTAAAACCTAAACCCTAAACCCTAAACCTAAAACCCAAAATCAAAACCAAAAACCCTAAAACCTACACCCTAATAATTTTATAAAATTTTAACAAGAGTTTTGTAACTTTTTTAAAGTGTTTATTGAAAGAATTTAGTAAAGTTTCCCTCAAACCTAAACCCTAAGCATTTTATATCTTTTTAGAAAGTGTTTTGTAACTTTTTCCTAAGTGTTTATTGAAAGGATTCACTAAAGTTTTATAAATCCCTAACCCTAAGCTCTAAACCCTAAGCATTTTATAACATTCTAAACCCTAAACCTAATTCTAAGCATTCAATGACATTTCAAAAAGCTTTTTGTAATTTTTTTTGAAGTTTTTATGAAAAGCATTTACTAAAATGTTATAAGCCCTAAATCTCAAACTGTAACCATTTTATAACATTTTAAATCCAAAACCATAAACCCTAAAGCCTAAACTCTAAACCCTAAGTATTTTATAACATTTTAACAAACATTTTCTTACCTTTTTTTAAGTGTTTAGTAAAAGGATTTACTAAAGCGTTATAAATCATAAACTCTAAAACATGAGCATTTTATATAATTTTAAATCCTAAACCCTAGAGCCTAAGCATTTTATAACATTTTAACAATCTTTTTGTATCTTTTTTTAATGTTCTTATTAAAATAATTTATCCAAATGTTATAAATCCCAAACCAAAACCATAAACCCTATCCCCAAACACTAAGAATTTTATAACGTTTCAAAATACATTTTTGTAAATTTTTTAAGTTTTTATTAAAAGCATTTAATAAAGTGTTATAACCTTAAACCCTAAACCCAAAGCATTTTATAACACTTTAACAAGATTTTTCTAACTTTTATTTAATTGTTTATGAAAATAAGCTACTGAAGTGTTATAAACAGTAAACCCTAAACTCTAAATGCTAAACCCTAATCCCCAAACCCCAAACCCTAAACCCTAAAACCTAGGCTTTTTATGATCTATTAAAAATAGTTTTGTAAGTTTTATTTAAGTGTTTATTAAAAGAATTTACCAAGGTGTTATAAAACCTAAACCTTAAACCCTAAACCCTACACAATAAACCCTAAACCGCAAACCCTAAAATCTAAACCCTAATCATTTAATAAAATTTTAAAAAGTGTTTTGTAACCCTTTTTAAGTGTTGGCCCACGGGGCTTTGGATTGACGGTGAATGGGTGCGTTGTTAAGGCACTCCTTGCGATAGGTCACTGGTTCAAATCCCCCGTGGGTACTTAGGTTAGTCTTAACGTAGAAAAAAAACCCTTTTTAAGTGTTTATTAAAAGCACTTAATAATTTTTTATAAAACTTAAACCCTAAACCCTAAACCCTAAACCCAAAACCATAAACCCTAAACCCTAAACCCCAAACCCAAAACTCCAAACCCGAAACCCGAAACCCGCAACCCTAAACCCTAAACCCCAAACCCTAAACACCAAACCCTAAACAATAAACCCTAAACCCTAAACCCAAAACCCTAAACTCTAAACCCTAATCATTTAATAACATTTTAGAACTTGTTTTGTAACATTTTTTAAGTGTTTATTAAAAGAACTTAATAAATTTTTATAAACCTTAAACACCAAACCCTAACCACTAAACCCTAAACAATAAACCCTAAACCCTATAAACTAAACCCTAAACCCGTAGGCATTTTATAACATTTTAAAAATATTTTTGTAAGTTTTATTTAAGTGCATATTAAAATAATTTACTAAATTGTTATAAAACTTAAACCATATACCCTAAAACCTAAACCCCAAAAACCTCAACCTTAAACTGTAATCCCCAAGCCCTAAACCACAAACCCTAAGAATTTCATAATAGTTTAAGAAGAATTGTGTAACCTTTACTTAAGTGTTTATTAAAAGTAATTATTAAAGTGCTATAAACCCTAAACCATAAACACAAAAACATAAACCCTAAACCACAAAGCATAAACCCTAAACCCTAAACTATAGGCCCTAAACCCTAACCGTTTTATAACATTTTAAAAATTGTTTTGTAACTTTTATTTAAGTTTTTATTAAAAGAATTTACCAAAATGTTGTAGACCCTAAACAATTAAGCCTAAACCTAAACCCAAAATCCCAAACCTTAAACCCTAAACCCTAAATCCCAAACCGTGAACCCTAAAACCTAATCATTTTAGAACATTATAAAAATTATTTTGAATTTTTTTTAAAGTGTTTATTAAAATAATTTAATAAATTATTATAAAACCTAAACCCTTGACACTAAACCCCAAACCCTAAACCATAAACCATAAACCCTAAATCCTAAAGCTTAAACCCTAAAGCCCAAATCGTGAACATTAAAACCTAAACCCTAAGCATATAAGATTTTAAAAAGCATATTGTAATTTTTGTTTAAGTGTTTATTAAAAGGATTTAATAAAGTGTTATAAACCCTGAATCCTAAAATGTAAACCAGAAACCCTAAACCCTAAACCCTAAACCCTAAATGCTAAACGCTAAACACTAATAATTTTATAACATTTTAAAAAACATATTTTAACTTCTATTTAAGTGTTTATTAAAATCATTTACTAAAGTGTTATAAATTCTAAACCTTAAACTCTAAACACCAAACCCCAAACCCTACACTCTAAGCATTTTATAACATCCTAAAAAAATTTCTAACTTTTGTTTAAGTGTTTGTTAAGAGGATTTACTAAATTCTTATAAACCCTATACTCTTAACCCTAAACCCTAAGTAATTTATAACATTTTAACAAGTGTTTTTTAACTTTTTATTATAAGAATTTACTGAACTGTTATAAACCCTAAGCACTAAGAATTTTATAGCATTATGAAAAGACTTTGGTAACTTTTACATAAGTTTTTATCAAAATAATTTACTATGCTGTTATAAACCGTAAACCATGAAAGCTAAACCCTAAACTATAAATCATAAACCGATAAACACTAAACCCTAAGCCTTTCATAGCATTTCAAAAAGTGTTTTGTAACTTTTTTTTAAGTGTTTATTAAAACAATTTACTAAAGTGTAATAAACCTTAAACCCTAAATCCTAAACCCCAAATCCTAAAACCTAATCCCTAGCCATTTCATAAAATTTTAAAAAGTGTTTTCTAACTTATTTTATGTGTTTATTAAAAGAATTTACTAAAGTCTTATAAACTTTAAACCCTAATCCCTAAAACCTAAACCATGAAACCTAAACCCTAATTAATTTATAACATTTTAAAGAGTGTTATGAAACTTTAATTTAAGTGTAACTTTTATGTTGTAAACCTTAAACCATAAATCAAAAACCCTAAACCCTAAACCCTCAAACACTAAAACCTAAACCCTAATAATTTTAGGACATATTGAAAAGCATTTTAGACATTTATTTAAGTGTTTATTAAAATAATTTACCACTGTTATAAATCCTAAACCCTAAACCCTAATGCTATTTTTTTTAATATTTTAAAAACCATTTTGTAACTTTAGTGTTATAAATCATAAACCATAAATGCTAAAACCTAAAACCTGAAACCCTAAATCCCAAACTGTAAACACCAAATGATAAATGCTAAACACTAAGAATTTTACAATATTTCAGAATGTTTTCTATAACTTTTAATTAAGTGTTTATTAAAAGAATTTACCAAAGTGTTATAAAACCTACACCCCAAACCCCAAACCCTATATCCTAATGCTTAAAGCCTTAAGGATAAACCCTAAAATCATTTACTAGGGTCTCATAAACTCTAAACGTTAAAGCCTAAAGCTTGAAAGCATTTACTAAGGTCTTATAAACTCTAAACCCTAAACCGCAAAACCTAAACACTGAGCCCTTAACCCCAAACCCTAAAACATAAGGATTTTATAACATTTTAAAAAGTGTTTTGTGTATTTTATGTAAGTGTTTACTAAAACCATTTACTAAAGTTCTAAAAACCCTAAACCCCTAATCAATAAACCCCTAACCTTAATCCCCAAACCCTAAACCCTAAAAAAACCTAAACCCTAAAAACCCTAAAAAAACCCTAAACAATAAAAAACCCTAAACCCTCAAAACCATAAACCATAAACCCTAATACCCACACCCCCCAAACTAAACCCTAAACCATAAGAACTTTATAAAATTTTAAACCCCAAACCCTAAACCCTAAGTATTTTATAACATTTTAAGAAGTGTTCGTAAATTTTCTTTTGAAGTGTTTATTTAAAGAATTTACTAAATTGTTATAAACCCTAAATCCTAAGCATTTTATTAGAATTTAGCAAGTTTTTTGTAACATTTTAAAACGTGAACATTTTATAACATTTTAATAAGCGTTTTGTAAACCCTACACATACACCCTAAGAATTTTATAAAATTTTCACAAGAGTTTTGTGACTTTTTTTAAAGTGTTTATTAAAATAATTTACTAAAGTTCACCTCAAACCTAAGCCCTAAGCATTTTATAATTTTTTAGCAAGTGTTTTGTAACTTTTTTCTGAGTGTCTACTAAAAGGATTTACTAAAGTTTTATAAACCCTAAACCCTAAACTCTAAACCCTGAGTAATTTATAACATTTTCACAAGCGTTTTCTTACTTTTTTAAAGTGTTTATTAAAAGCATTTACTAAATTGTTATAAACCCTAAACACTAAACCATGTGCATTTTATAGAATTTTAAATCCTAAACCCTAAAGCCTAAGCATTTTATAACATTTTAACAAGCATTTTGTAACTTTTTTTTATGTTCTTATTAAAAGAATTTCTGAAAGTGTTATAAATCCCAAACCCTCAACCATAAACCCTATCCCTAAACACTAGGAATTTTATAACATTTTAAAATACATTTTTGTAAATTTTTAACGTGTTTATCAAAATCATTTAATAAAGTGTTATAACCATAAACCCTGAACTCTAAGCATTTTATAACGTTTTAACAAGCATTTTGTAACTTTTATTTAAGTCTTTATTAAATTAATTTACTAAAGTGTTATAAACCCTGAACTTGAACCATAAACACTAAACCTTAAACCCCAAACCCTAAACCCTAAACAATAAACCTTGTAAACTAAACACTAAACCATAGGCATTTTATAACATTCTTAAAAGCATTTTGTAACTTTTAGTTAAGTGTTTATTAAGGGAATTTACTAAATTGTTGTAAATATTAAACCATACACCCTAAAACCTAAACCCCAAAACCTAAACCCCAAGCCCTAAATCCTAAGCCATAAACCCTATGAATTTTATAACAATTTAGGAAGAATTTTGTAACTTTGATTTAAGTGTTTATTAAAAGAATTTACTCAACTGTTATAAACCCTAAAACATAAACACAAAACCCTAAATCCTAAACACAAAAACATAAACCCTAAACCCCAAAACCTAAACCCTAGCAAAGTTAGAAGTGATGTCTTTCCTATAAATTAATCTGCATGCAATCCGACACACGTATTAGAGAAAAATAGTATATTTTTAATAAAATATAATGAAAACTATCAATTTCTTTTATAAATAGAAATAATAATATTTTACATTATATATTTAAAAAATGAAAACAAATACGAATTTACCTTCGGAAATGTATATTTTTAATAAGATATAACGAAAATTATCTATTTCTTTTTATGTAAAAATAATGATCTTTTCTATCACTTATTTAAAATAATGAAAACAAATACGGATTTACCTTCCTTCACTCTTTTTCTAAAGATATAAGCTATTCCTAAAAACAAAGTCTGCCCTACAAGAAAAATAATGCACATAAAATGGTATTATTAACATAATATAAGATAAGAGTTTTATTTTAATTTTTTCATAATCCAAAAAATAATAAACACAATTTAAATAAAAATAGATTTTATGAATCATGATTATATATATGGTAATTAAATATATAATTAAATTTGATTTTTAAAAGGTGGGATAGGTTTTTCCACTCAATGAAAAGTAAAATAAAAAGTATTTCATTTCATTTTATATGTTTAACTATCTCTGGAAAAAAAACCAGTACGAATGGTAGAGGGCCATAAGTGACTACCTAAGACCGGATCCAGACTTGATGGGGCGTTGAATCCTCAAAGAAGGTTGGAAATGATACAGGAGGATTGAAGCGAAGCTAAAGAGGGCTGCATAACAGAGAATTCTCAATTGACTCGAAAGAGCTGAGCTGAGGTTGATTATTATTAATTTTTAAAACAAACCAATGATAAGAGAGCTGTATGAATATTTTGAAAATGTATTCATTATTAATTTGAAAATTTAATAAACCGGTGTATGAATATTTTGAAAATGTATTCATTATTAATTTGAAAATTTAATAAACCGGTGAGAAGGAAGGGTAAGGCAGTTGGTTGAGGTGAGGTTGAGGTTGAGCATTAAATTCATTGGTGTGTTTAATTGACAGGTTAAAATTGTTTCACGGTAGAGTCTTTTTTATTTAGTTACGGGTAAAAATTTTAAGTCATTAAAACACAATGTACCAACGTTACCGGGCCTCGCTAATACTGGACTTCACGGGACCGGACTTGATAGGGCGTTGAATCCCCGAAGAAGGCGAAGGCGAATGCGAAAGCTGTAATGTAATGTAACTAATTCAACTAATTCCCGAGGATGGAAGCGAAAGGGATATATATATATATATACAGAGAATTCCCCATTGACCCAGCTGATTTGTATTATTATTATTAATTTAAAATTGGTATAAACAAGTGATAAGAAAGAGAAGCTCACAGAGCTGTATGTATTATTAATTTGAAAACGTATATTATATATTAATTTGAAAATTTAACAAGGATGCATTGCATTCCCCATACTTGCCGTATAAATATAGCTCCCTGGTTTCTTAAGTCAATATTGAATACCTTTATTCACCCAAAACCACTAAAAAAAAGCTTATAAAAATATTGAATATATTGAATACCTCTATTCGTTTACCCAAAACCACTTAAAAAAGATTAGGGAAAATATTTGTTTGATACAAACTTCCTATTCGTCCCTATGAGTTCCGGGCTATTTATTTCCTGCCATGCCATGCCATTCTTTAGTGGATTCTTCATCATATTGTTGTTAATGATGTAAATAACATGTCATTGAAACTTTCCATCACCGCCTTATATACTCAGGTATATCTTATATAATATGTGCACAGAATGAAATGTACACCGGGTTGCGAGAAAGTGGACGAATAGACCAAGCTTGTCAGTGGAGACCGTACCGAATTTGAATGGGGAATTATTCACGATATCGAACAGAATCCGCGAATTTGCGAATTTTTTTCCATTACGGTTGAACTTGGTAACGATGGTAACTATGATGTAAACTCTTTTGAAGCACCTTTGGTAGAAATCTGTGTCGCACCTTTCTGCTGATTCGGATTCATAGCCAGAGGATAGATTCATGTTTCCAATGCGTGTATATATAGAAGATAACTATGACTAGCTGCACAAGGCTTGATTTAAACAGAATCCCAGAGAAATAAAAAAGGATTATGTCCACATTTAAAACTACTGTTTTTTATATCAGCAACATGATATATTAACCACCAGTGGCTTGAAATCTTATGTTCAACGATACCGCGCCCCAATTTCTGCGCGTGGCGCTGATAAGGAATTCGGCAAACAACGTAGGTCTTGTTGATCAGAAAAATCTAAATGATAATAGTATCTTCAATTCATTAGTAAAGCTGATACAGACATCGAAACGGTATTAGTGACGAGGTGGTTTAAAAAAACCCACTTATCAAATAAATTTGGCCTTTACCAAAGAAAATCTATACACAACATTCTTTGGTAGTAGTAATAATAATCTGCCATTGTGACTGCAATAGTAGTTAGTTTTATGCCCTAGGGCCTGCAATAATAGCACGCCAAAGAATATCTATCCTTTACCAAATAAAATCTGTATACAACATTCCTGGGTAGTAATAATAATAGTCTGCCATATTTCTTGCAATAATAGTGAGTTTTCTGCCATAGTGCTTGAAATAATAGTGTGTGTATTGTTAACATAGTTCCAACTGATTCTAACCCTATCTTAAAAAATTTAACAAAACTTTCCAAAGTACAGAAAATAAACATAATAAGCAATGAAAAATCTGGAGTCATATGGTAGTATTCTACATTGTTTGCAGAGGCATGTTACAGAAGAATGGCATCAAAAGAAACTCATAGCTTTTGCCATAGCTTCCGCCATTGTTCACGTTAGAGGAGAATGAAGAAACTCATAGCTTCTGCCATTGTTCCTGCAATGATACTTAGTTGATGATAAGCTATATTGTTAGTTCTGCGATCAGAAGAAGCTCATTAGATTATGCCATTGATTCTGCAATAATTGATTATACTATTGATTCTGCAATAATAGTTAATTGATGATGAATAAAATAGTTCTAATGGATTCATTGATGATGAATAAAATAGTTCTAATGGATTTTAAAAAAAATTCCAACTTAGAAAAAATAAACATAAGCATTTGCTAACCATGACTTCTGTAGTAGAATTTCTGCATTGTTTGCAAGAGACTATCACAGAATATTTATACAGTGTACGTTGGAACTAAGAATCTTTACGCGAGAATGACCTCGCTACAATTAAGTTGATATCAAAACACATTCATACTCGCTAAAGTTGATATTAGAACACATTCATATAGCATACCGAATAATAGAAAACAAGTTCAAATAAAAACTAAGTCTCTGCAATATCTTTTTCACTCCAAGATAAATCATTTAAAAATAGAACGAACATCTATTTTTCCAACTTATTATGAGTAAATATTTAAAAACTAAGGTGCATTCCCTCACACTTCTATTCAAGAATAAATTTGATAAAGAAAAAATATTTTCAAAAATGACGTGCATTCCTCACACCTCTATTTAGCAAATATCGTTTTGAAAATAAAATAAATCACAAGATAGAATAGACTTATCATGCTCTTCGTGGCAATTTTTTTTAGGGAAAACATGAAAAATCACCCTGGTAGGATGAGAAACATAACAATAATTGCATTCACATTCTCTACAATGCTAGACAATTTCCCTTCTTTTCGTCCTCCATGGCTGAGGTTAAACTGTCGAGCTCTTGTGAGCCGACTTGATTGCATGGAGAATCATCCTCTTCACCTCTAACTTGTCTGGTTTCACCCTATGATTCTTGAGCAGTAAGCGGAACTCTTCAGTCAACTCAATACATTGCTCCAAATTTTCAGGCGATACAAATCCATGGCAACTTTAATAGATGACTTTAGGTTCTGAACTTGATGAGGACACCGATCTGGAATAAAGACTGCCTTGTAAAGATTTTGTTTGAATGTCCATGCCTCTACCCCATATTCTTCTTTCAGTTTCCCTTATGATACTCATTAGGGAAATAATCTTATCATGAATTGGATTAGTAACTTGTGTAAGATGCTTATTTTCAAGGTGCGTGAATTCCCCCTTGTGTTCCACCAAATAATCTTGTAACTTGGGTATATCCTCTCTCCGAAAAACATCCCAAAGAGCACCTCCAAATTCACAGTCTTTGTTTTCAATCTTGCAGCCCATCACTTATTCTGTATTTTTCTCTCAATTTATCTATTTCTTTTGTTTCGAATCTGTGAATTTGACTTCGGTTGTATGCGTTATAATATTCACAGCATCACATCCAAGTGTAGCTTAATGATTGAATCCCCTCTTCTATAATGCTAATATGCTCTTCCTTGGTGCCATAGGCTATGTAATTTTTGGGACCCAATTAGTGTTCAAGGAGTGCTTTGGAAGCTTTGTGGCAAGATTTAGAATCCCAAATTTAGGATGGGTGTACTCCTTGAAAAGCAAAGAATTGTTGGTAGACGCCCTTCACCAAGCTCATGGTAGCAAGAAAGACAAAGATCATACTCACAATCATCACAGCTTCTATAGAAACTTACAATAGATGTGTGGCAGTTGTCACAAAAATGATGATTGTCTACCTTCACATTAGACACTCAATCTCCAGGTCTTATGCCAGTTTTTTCTGAATTTTGGACTCCCCCTCCAGTCCGAGCATTTGGTCACCATGAATCATGGTGACCAAATGCTTGGACTAGAGGGGGAGGCCAAAATTCAAAAAAAATGGGCAGAAGACCTCGAGATGATCGTCATTCCATGGTCACTCGAAGAAGAATGTGGAGCTCTGAATCTGGCGAGTTTCCATGGATGGATATGGTGGAAGGTGGTGTGGAATGTGCATTTTTTGGAGGGTGGCAGGTGTATTTTTGGGAGCTCCTGGGTGTGGCAGATGTATTTTTGGAGGCACTTGTATTTTCTCCTTCCCATAGGCTACCTAAACTTTGAGTAAAATAACTAAGTGTAATAAAAAATCTAAGAGAACTAAACTTTGGGGCACCATAGGCTACTGAAACTTTGGGTAAAATTAACTAAGTGCAATAGAAAATTCAAGAGAATTAAACTTTAAGTAAAAGTAATGCATGCTATTGCAGAATTTGGATAAAATCAACAAACAAAATCACAAAAGAACAAATCTGCAATAAGACCTCAATCTGAATAACCAATTAAAAAAACTTGGAAAAATTAATTAAATAATTTGAATTATCAATTTTATTCTTAAAAATTTGGTTAAAGCACTAAATCGCATTTGATATTTAAAAACTCAAACAAAATTAATTCAATTTCAATGCAATATCAATCGCTGTATACCTGCTACCATGGGCCGGTATAATAAAAAGGGTAACTGTAACCGAACAAAGTTTTAATGAGGTATGTTTTTAAGGGTTTTAATTGGTTACAGATAAAAATATATAAATGTTAAAAACCATGGATTACAGTAGCACATGGAACATAACGCAGTACAAAGTAGGTTATATATAAAAAACCTCAGGTTAAAATAACACACGGTACACAATACAGCGAAAGAAGCCACACGTTAAGCTGAATCCAGAGATATGCCTTGATTGAAGCAATGAATGAAAAAATTAAACGTATTAAAAACGGTATGATAGAATAAAACTATTGACGAGGAATCAGAGCCATCAAGGGTAAAATTCTTGCGGAGAAAATAGAGACTTAATACGGTGGCTCAGGCCCACGGCACAAGGGTATAACAAATTATTGAGAAAGAAAGAGAGCGAGCCTTAAATTCATGACTGATGTGGTCACAAGGCACAAGGGTATAACAAATTATTGAGAAAGAAACAGAGCGAGCCTTAAATCCATGACTGATGTGGACACAATAAGAGAAAACAGAACCTTAAATCCATGCATGGCTGATGCACACGGCCCAATACACAAAATGTTAAAGCCTAACCAATACACAACACAATATACAATATGAGTTATAGCCAAAAGGAAAACAACCCACGGGTTTATTAAACAAAGAACACAATACACAGAAAACAACCCACGGGTTTATCGAACAAAGAACACAATACACAGAAACCAAGTTATGTCCGAAAAAAGCATGGATAAACTAATAAAGAAGAGGTTATACTGGATAGAACCACAAATTAAAATAAGCTAATACGCAGTAGATTAAACCCAAATACACAACTATGGGGAGTGATTCTTGAATTTGCACGGAATAGGATAAATTGATGAACCTAGAGTCAAATATCTATTGGAAGAATTAATGCAGCTCTATGGAATCCTTAATTTCCACTTTAGGGATCTCAGTTACTGATTTGTAACTTTTACCAACACCTACAGGTTTTGGTGTAACTGCAAACCTCTACATGGTATGAGATCGTGGATAGAGGTTAGATTCCCGAGTTGCTTTTGAGGGGAGGTGTTGGAAGAATAGCCGCACCTCGTGGAATCCATAATTTCCATCCTGAGATCTTAGTTACTGATTTGTTTGTAACCTTTACCAACACCTCTGGGTTTTAATTTTCACCCTAGAATCTTAATTTGTAATGTTTACAGACACCTGTGAATTTTGGTGTAACCCCAAACCTCCACAAGACCGATTAAAAGTATGAAGGAAAAATTAAATGTAATAATAAATAGATTGAATAAAAAATTAAATAAAACAAAGCCTTAAATTCAATAGAAATTTTTGAAAGAAAGAGAGCCTTAAACTAATCAAAGGAAACATACAGATACAAGGCCAAGGGCCATCTCTACATACCTCGAATTGGGATTCGATTTCATTTCTTCAGCAAAGTAATTGGAATTAGTGAGATAGGCTTTGAACAGAAGCAACTTCAACCACCTATTTCTTTCTTACCACCCTACCATGCCATTTTCTTACCAGCATCAGCATCAGCATTAGCCTCTGCTTCCTCTATCCCACACAACCGTGATTGACTCAAACACGAGGTCGACCTACACCTAGACACGGACAGACCCGAAGTCAAACCACATAGACAGCCAAACACACACCAGCATAGCTAGACGTGATAGGGACAGAGGAGGAGGAAGATGCTCGAAAAATGAAAATACAATATATTATATGTAGGGATTCCCCAGTGCCCTTCAAACGCTACAAGAGTTTTACCGCGTCTAAGATTAGTTTTATAAAGTCCCTACTCTCTCCTCAAGTTGAGAGTTAATGTTTTTTGGTGCAGCTTGCTTTTTTTAGGTGGTTCTTTCTTTCCATTAATGATTTTCATTTTTTTCCCTTCCCTTCCAAATGCACATCTGGCCAATAAGGTTTCAATTCATGGTTTTACCTTTTTTACTTATTCCATTTGGTTAGTCACATTATTATAGTAAATAATTCATGGTTTTACTGTATTTAACTCATTCACATTATTACGGATTGTGGATTCAATTCTCATTTTAATAGCTTATTTATTTTTAGGATGTTGGAAACAAGGCGTTCAAAGGCGGTATTACTCGAGCCTTTGCCCGACATACTTATGTTACTTATTTTTAATTTTATATAATAGTTATATGAAATTTATTGGTATTAATAATTTTTTTTTAATTGCAAAGCATCTTGACAAATATGTAAAAAAGAAATTTAAAAGTTTTTAAAAAGGTAATGTATTTTTACAATGAAGGGGAATTAGTGTATAAACGATAAAAGTGCAATTGAAAATGTATGTGCTTAGGTATTAACAAATCTTTACAATGAAGGTCAAGGTCTTCCATTTTGACAGGAATTAGGCTTCTAAAAATGGAAACGGATTTTTACAGTGAATGGAAAGGTCTTCATTCTTGATAGGAATTAGTGTAGCCATATAAATGATAAAAATGCAAGTGAAAATGTGGGAACCAAGTAAAAATGTGGGCACCCACGTATTAACAAATCTTTACAATGAAGGGCAAGGTCTTCTAACTTCACACGAATTAGTGTAAACTTATAAACGACAAAAGTGCAAGTGAAAATTTGTGTGCCCACGTATTAACAAATCTTCACAATGAAAGGCAAGATGGGCAAGGTATTCGATCTTTATAGGAATTAGTGTAGCCATATAAATGAAATGGCTAGTAAATAAAAAATATGAAGATCTCAAAACTCATAATTAAATCTAATTGGTTCTCTATTTGAGAGGTGGAATGTAGATATCGAAAATCTACCTTGGATGAACATTACTTTTGAAGTTGATAGCTCAAAGATTTTCAATAATGCCAAGGCTAAAATTCAAGACAAGGAATTCCTCCAAATCATCAAAGGTTGATGTTTGCTAGGCACGAGCATGAAGATGAAAGAAATGTACTAGTTGATTATAATATTCAAAATAACTGATGTGTTTGTGTCCATACATCTCCCAAGTAATATATAGGTCTTTCTCATGATGTTGACTAGCTCTGGTGTGAATACTAAAATTCAAGATAAGGAAGGAATTCCTCTAGATTAGCAAAGGTCGATCTTTGTTGGGATAAGAAACCTTGAGATACGAGTTTTACAGGTTTATCCTGAAGGAATTGACTCACCCCTCAGTTCTTTTTCCATGTAGTAGTATGCAATTTTTTTTCAATCACTTGAACTTCAGAGTTAGAAATAATTGACAATGATAAGGAACACATTTTAGTTAAGGATGGAATTGCTCCATAACTATACAAGTTGATCTTTCTTGGTAAGTAAGGGAAACTCCTATAAGTAAGGGAAATATTATTGGCCTTAACAATGGTGTCAAAACCACATTTAATGAGGTTAGCACGATTTTCACAAATAGTAGAAGCAAAGATGTTCCAGAGAAGAATAATCATCATTTGATCTTTTTTGATAAGTATGGGCAACTACTATAAGGGCGGGCAAGATTATTGGCCTTAACAATGGTGTAAAAACTACATTTAATGAGGTTGGAACCATTGTCAAAAATAGTCGAATGAAATATGATCTAGAGAAGGATACTCATCTTAATAATTCATGTGATATAAAAGTTGGTTCCTATTCTTTCCATTTTTATTTTATACTTATTTTAAAAGGCCAATAGGTATAACTTCCACTA
Organism: Pinus taeda; assembly: GCA_000404065.3. NCBI lineage: Eukaryota > Viridiplantae > Streptophyta > Pinopsida > Pinales > Pinaceae > Pinus > Pinus taeda. The sequence goes on from APFE030972750.1 coordinate 20,562, forward strand.
TTCAATTTGGTTTATTTACCCTTTTCCTTGTTCACTTAAAATATTTCCTCACGTGACTGAGTTATTGTGCCTTTCTTGTATCTCCAATATATACTCATCATATGAAGTTGTCTAGTTGTGGTAATTATTTGGAGGCTTTTTCTCCTTATGTGTCTTCCATAAAAATTTTCTATCTATTATTGGAATAGTATTGTTGTCTATTTTACTTATACAGGAGACAAACTTCCTAAGTTCTTTTATAAATGTAATTGAATATTGTTTATGAACCCTAATGTAGCTTTTGTGGAGGCACTTGAGTGGTCCAAATTTTTTTTAACTAATTTTTTCAACTGGAAGTCTATATATTTTCTGTGAATTATTATTTAGTATATACATTTCTCAACTATGACTACTCTTCAATTTTTTTAGTTAGCCCAATGATAAACATTTTATTTTGCTTTCTCTCCTAACAAGATGTGCACACTGAAGAAGACTTGAACAGATTTTTAATAGCCAAGATTTTAGTTCTTTCTCTCTTTTGCATGGCTACTATTCTCAATGTTCCAATTTCATATGCCTTCTTGAAACTTGTGATTTTTTCTCCTGCAAAAATTTTGTTTTGATCTCAGGTATGTGCTTAATAGTTTTCAAAGAGTATGTATTTCAACGTCAACATTACAAGTCCTTAAACTAAAATCATATTGATTTAGCTTGATTGCATTTTCCTATTTAACATTCATGAAAACTACTATGATACATCTCTAGGAGTTGATGTTATTGGGAGATTGTTTGTTTCAGTATATATTGTGGATATGATATGATTTTCGTAATGGAAAGTCTTATGTATGCATGAAAATGTTGGATGGTGTTGAAAATTTCTTGTTTGATAGTATTCTCCCCATTCTTAGGGGATTCATTTATTCAAAATGCTAGTTGAGTGTGCAATTTTGAATGAAAATGAACAACTAAGCTACATTATTAGCCCCTGGCAACATCTTTCAGTAATTAATGATTTCCCTTATAAAAAATCATGGTAACAAATAGTGTTGCATGCAATTCTATTAGTTTGATATTATACAAGATTGAGGCATGATAAATGAAAAATAATTTCAAACCTTTTACTATGTAGATAGAGTATAATGTCCAGTAATTTCACACAAGTTCCTAGATAATGTTACAAAATGGTTCAACTTTTATCTTTGATGGTTGATTACTTGTAACAAAAATTTCTATTCCATTAATACATATCTCCCTTCCATGCCAACTTGGAATCATTCTTGTGGAATTGTATTATGTTGTCATGTTCAATAATTAATGTGTTGCATTGAAGCATAATGATAAAATGTTATCTCATTTTGTGAAAACAAGACTTTCATAATTGGTGTATCCTTTGTGTTTTATTTCTTCAATCATTTCACCATCCAATTTGGGAGCGAGATGAAGAGAATCTATTCGAATTTGTCACTACTACTTTTACTTACAAGGTATTTGTGTAGTCTTAACAATTAGTTCTTCCAATTCATCTTAGGTGCATCATTTCTTTTCTTCTCTTAGGTTCTTTTTAATTTTAGATTTTTTTTCCTTACAAGTTTATGCCCTTTCTTTAAAACATGATCAAAATATTTTTTCTCTTAAAATGAAAGAAACGATTACATTTTAAACCCTTTAGTTATGATCGATGAGAAATTCAAACAAGAAACAAGTAATAAAAAAATCCACCTTAGTATGTTTTACCCAATGGTACTTATTTTAATTTATAGTTGTTTGAAATAGTGCAAAGAGTCTATTTTTTGGCAAAATATTCTGAAATTAGTTTCACCAAAATTTTGTGATACATGAAATGGTTACAGATTTACCACTTTGGCTATGCATGATGGAAAAGTCAAACCTAAGAAAAACGAATATCTTAGTATACCTTAATCCATGATACCAATTTTAATTTTCACTGTGTTTGAAGTAGCTTCGAGGAGAAGGAGTTTTTAGTAAAATATCAGTGAATTAGTTTCCACGCACTTCATATCTTTTGGAATTTTGTAGATTGTCACACTTTTTTTTTAATTTACCTTCAAACATGGCATTGGAACCAAAGTTTATTTGTAGTTATATGGATAGAGAGAAAATTTATCTCTTACTTCTTGGATTTCTTTATTGAAAATATTGTTTGATTTTCATATACCATTTTTTTGGTTTTTTGTTTGGCATGACTAAGTAGAGTGAAAAATGAGATAATATTGATGGATAGCCTATGCGCTCTTCGTAGAATAATTTTTTTTTCCAATGTAAATAAGATCGATAATTTTCCACGTACTAGAGAAATTGTTTGGGGTAATATTTAGAGTGGGTTAATATTCCATGGTTTTTCAAAATAAAAAATAAAAAGAGTTGTCAATTTTTACATTTTTTTAATTTATTGGCTCAATGTTTATGCTTCAAAATTATTTTAACTTAAAATTCATTAGAACTCTCCCTGTTTTTCAGAAAATATCATTAAACATTTTACATTATGCATATTGGGGAGTATTAATGTTAGATAAGGTTTACAAGATTTAAAACAAACTTCCATCCTTTAAGTTTTGCTACTAGATAGAAACCTTCTAGAAGAATGAAAAAAATGGTGCAGTTGTGGAAAATATATAAAAGAATTAAGTGAGTAAAAGAGAAGAATAACATGAGACATTGTTGAATAAAACTGACATATGGGGAATAACTAACAAGGAATAAAGTTGTGGGTCATTTAATGTTTTCATGTTGTGAGCCTTTGTGACATAGTACTGATGAAATCTTTAATGCCAAGGGTGTGTACATTTCATGATATTTTTTCTATGAAATGATGTAAGACAATTTAGGATGCATAAATGTAATTATATTACAATTTAGTGAAAGAAACAACAGATTCTTATTTTATTTCATTAATGTTTTTTTATGCATGTCCAAGTTTATTTCACCTTCATGGCTTCTTTTGATCACAAGGATAACTAAGGAATTTGTCATTGTACATATATAATAAAAATATGAATATTTTTAGTAGAAGGGTCGCAACAGGAGGTGATCTAGGTGTTACCTATACTAAACAATGTGTTTTGTTGAACAATTATTTCGTTCTTAATGAAAAGTATTGCCTTTCTCCTTGAGTGTATATCCATTTTATTAGATTTCCATATATTTTAATCTTTTTCCTAAAATATATTTATTAATTTGTCAATAACCACCTAGGGAAGACATATAAATCAAATGGATCCAACTGAAAATAAAATTCAATTGATGATAACTATCAAAATGGGTAACCCATTATTCCTGTCACATTTCATAGATTAAAAAAACAGTAGAAATTAACTAAATTATAACTTTATTACAAATTATATTATGGTTATTTATAAATTTAAAGAAATTGAATGCATATTTTAAACACAACAAAAAATGTTAGTTAGCTATGAAATATGTAAATATTACTATGAATGTTCTAACATATTCCATGGTGTTTAAACATCTTCCATCAACCTAATAATTAACTTATAACTATGGTGATTAGCATAATTATAGGCATATATAATGTTTGATCCACTAACTTATGTACCAATTGTTGGGGTGCAAAATGTGGATCATTAATTCTTATTGCAATGTTTATATTATGTTGTTCTATTTCCTAGTTAGAGTATTCCAACCAAATATCCATTTTGTGTTGATCTCTTTATAGCATAATATTGTTACTATCCAACTTAATATGTCATCAAACCTAGAATGCTTGGATGAAGCTTCATCATTATCAAACTGCTTGGATCGGGTTTTATCTTGACCATCATTTTCTTCTATAATTTTTATTGTAGTAGCATGGGGTGAATCACAAGTCAAGTCGATGTTTAATTTTTTCTTTCTTGTTGGGTTCAGTCAACTATCCTTGTTCCTATGCCTATGATGAGCTTCTTTCTATGTTGAGTTTGTCTAGAGTCAATTGTTTATTGTTCAATGAATAATATTTTCCATGTCCAAGAAACAACAAGACATCACTCCCAATAGATTATTCTAGAAATTTTTCCAATTTTCTAGGCTTCCTTTTTTCCTACCCTTATAGGGTATCCTCAATAAAATTTCATGTAATTGAGTGTAGATTATATTGTTGTTGTGGGTGTTCTAATTGAATACCTAGAAAGATTTGATTCTCATTTATTGTATATGTTTATGTCCCTATTGTTTTCCAAGTTTGTGAATCTTTTCTTGCAATATTCTTATGAGATTATGTCACAGGTACTAAGAGCTCAAATTCAAATGGTTGTTTATAATTATCTTTCGCTTTCTTCTTCTTGTTCAACATCTAGAAGGAGTAATCGTATATCCCCTTGTTCTTCTAGAGCTTGTGGTGGAATTGAGAATATTACGTTAGATTATTAACTCATCTCTCTCTCTCTCTCTCTCTCTCACACACACACACACACACACACATATATATATATTTAGTTAATTGTATGGTGATAGAAAATCTCTTGTTTGTGTACATATAAAGAGTGAGCATACCTTTGTAGGGAGAATTTAATGTACGATGAGGGAGGAAACAATTTTTGTATTTGCTAAGGGAGGAAACATTTTTAAAGATTTTCGGATGACTAACTAATGAAGTTTGTTTCACGTCTAACCAAATTAGTAAAGAGGGGAAAGGAATGGACTTATTAAAATTTTCACATTTATACCAGTTCATATTTAGCATGTCATCAATGTGTTTTTCCTAGTTGTATATTTTTCCCGTCATGATCATTAGCCAATTTATTGTAAAATATTGAGTTTAATGTTAGAAACTCTCCCTATTCATGCAAAATGACTCTCTCATTAGGAAAAAATTAGAAATAAGAAAAACAAATTGAGATATCACAAAGTTAATTTAACAATACATATATTTAACACAATAATATAAACATGAATACATAGGAACCGATTAAAGAATATTTATTATTCGTATTACATTGAATAGTGAAAATCAGAAAAAACCATATAGAAATATACAAAATAGTATTTTAGAAATTTTATAATTTTGAAATACGTATAACTAAATATAAAAATAAAACATATATATACTTGATTAATATTAATTGATGGAAGGAATAATAGTTTAAATGAACTTCAGACACCAACATTAAGATCTTAACTGATCTACAAAATATACAAAATCATTGTATCATCTCCTCCAGATCATTATCATATGTTGACTCACCAAAAGTGCGTTTTGGGTCAATATCGATAATCAAAACCATTACCATATGTTGGCTCATGAAAATTTATTTCTGGGTCAATATCGATAATTAAAATATCATCTCCAAAATACACAACATTTATTATATTCCTTTCTTATGGGATCGAATTTGGAGTTACACTTGATTCAACTTGATCACTATGTTATGCCACTTTAAGTACATAAAAGCTATAGTTTTAATGTTATAGTTAATGTGTTAGATATTAAATTGATGTGTGTTGTAAAATTTCAAGAATTATAATGTCATGATGGTGAATTGTACTAGGGGTCATAGTTTCTAGAATTCATTGTGTTTTAAAGATCATAGTGCACTATGTTTTATTTAATTTTAGAGTTAGCCCTTAAGAATTATCAAGTGTCATTGATTTTTGATAGTAATAATGTTTAGAGGTTGCATTATGGAAGAGTTTGTAATTATCTAAGAGTATCAGTGATAACTGTAAAGTAGCCATTATGGGTAATATTAGTGTTTTGATATTCATAATGGATTTTTCTTAAGGGGCACATATTGTATCAAATATTATAGTGGTTAGAGTGATTAAATGTTACATTAAATAAGGGGAACAATTTTGTGGGTGACTATATACTGCAATATATAGAAATATCTAATAGTAAATTCATTTAATTAGTGAATTTATAGACACATATATTAATATATATATTTTTATAGATCAAAATATTATTTGTAAACCCAATGTGTGTTTCCTTATGATTTCCCTCATTGTTTTAATACAATAACTAATTGGTTGTACTTAAAGAAACCCTTAGTGATTTAGTAGTTAGGTTTTTGATACTCCTAAGCTTTTGCAAGGCCGTTAGAAAGATTGAAAAAAATAAGTTATCTAAAAATTTGAAATAAATATGTTATTTATATATTTATGATTCAAAATTTCCAACGTAAAAGTATTTAGAAAAATGTAAATTAATTATTTTTTAATTAATAATGAAGAGGATTATTAATCCATATAACTTTAGTGAAGATGATTATTAATTTGTATGATTTTATTTATTAATTAATAAAGTTATTTTATTAGTGAAAAATGTTATTAAGCCATATGACTTTTAATAATAAAAAAATATGTATAATTACTTTCACCGCTTTTTGGTGATTGTGTGAATTCAAACGAGGTCAGATACTGTGAGTCACTGAGATAAATATTGACATTTCAAATTTAAGCATTAACTTTTTTGGTAATTGTGTGAATTCAAACTGAGCTCAGATATTGTGAGTCACTGAGATAAATATTGACATTTCAAATTTAAGCATTAACTTTTTTGTTAATTGTGTGAATTCAAACTGGGTCCGATAGTATGAGTCACTGAGATAAAAATTGACATTTCATTAACTTTGTGCATATTGTGTGTACTTTGAAGAAACCAATTTACAGTTTACATTTTTAAATGTTACCATTACATTTCTAACTTTGAAATTTTCATTTTTTACAACAAATCAATTAA
>APFE030972756.1:0-12555 GCA_000404065.3 Pinus taeda
ACCAAGGACTTGAAGTATGGCAGAAGCCAAGGGAAATTTTCCTATCTCAAGGAAAATATGTGGTAAAGGTATTGGAAATATTTGGTATGATGGACTGCAAGCCTGTGACTACCTCGAGGATCTTAACTTTTAGAAGTTATATGGTAGTGATGTCAGACCAGATTCGGGAAATGCCTTTGAGTTTCATAAACTCATTCGCATTGATGTTCTTAGTGAACCTCCGTTCGAACATATCTTTTGTAGTTAGCATTGTGAGCTCATATTTGGTTGAGCCTCACTGGATTGATGCCAAGAATCTTCTAAGATATCTTCGTGGCACAATTACTAATGGATTGAGATACACTGCCGGAAATATGAAACTACATGATTATTCAAATGTTGATTAGGCAGGAAGATCACTGGAGCACTTTTTAGTGTTGTTTCTCTTTGGATGCTGATTCGATATAATGGATGAGCAGGAAGCAGAAGCCAGTTGCCATAAGCACCACCGATACCTGATACATATCTACGAGTATGAACTTGTATGAAGCTGCCTATATGGGGAAGCTCTTCAGTGAGTTGTTTGAACACATACCACTGTGATTCTCTGTAACAACCAGAGGTGGGATTCAATTATTGAGGAATCCCGTATTCGTCGATTGCTCCAGCAGATAAACATCGTCTGGGATATGGTAATTCGATGAGCAAGGAGGCTTCATCGCATTAAGATGATGTACAGGTCGATACACCTTGTCAAAGCCCCGATGAAATATCTAATCTATGATTTTCCCAAACGACTTGGAGTCGTCAAGAAACCCTTGTACAAGGGTCCTGCTTGTTGCATACATTGAGATCTGGGAGCTCTGAGGGCTTTCGGTTCTTACTGGAGTAACATATGACCACAAGGTGACTCACCCTCCCCTGGTGGTGCACACTCGAACAAGATGATTCGCTCTCTTGTGGGACAAGATGATTCGTTCTCTTGTGGAATAGGATGACTCGCTCTCCTGTGTAGCAGGATGATTAGTTCTCCTATGAGGCCTGGATTGATGTGTTCTCCACGGAGATTGTAGCAAGATTGATGTGTTCTCCTGTGAGGCCTGGATTGATGTGTTCTTCATGGCAGCCTGGATTGATGTGTTATCCATGGCAATTGTAGTAGGATTGATGTGTTCTCCTGTGAGGATAGGATTGATTAGTTCTCCTGTCGAGGCATCTTACCCATGCAGTCTGGGACTCATGGGAAGTACCTCTCATCTGATCAATGAGCAGGGAAATTAAATTAGGGACCATAGTAGTACCAATGGACGCATCATTGTATCTACCATACTCCCTACGCTAGGATGACCTCCATTGATTTGGGATCAATGATACTGGTCTGGGACTAGTGGCAGGAGTTGTACCATACTATGACGCTAACTTTGGGTCAGTTAAGACTGGTCTGGGACCAGTGGTACATACTCTGAGACTGAATTCATGTCAATGCGGTACTGGTCTGGGACCAGTGAGAGTGGTACAAACTATGTCGCTGACTTCGGGTCTGTTGAGACTAGTCTGGGACCAGTGGTACACTCTCTGAGACTGTGGTACTGGTCTTGGACCAGTGATAGGAGTGTAACTTCTATGAAGCTGACTTCGGGTCTGTTGAGACTGGCCTGGGACCAGTGGTATTCACTCTGAGACTGACCTTGAGTCAGTGGAGGATGATACTGGTCTGAGACCAGTGGAGTTGTACTCACTATGATGCTGACTTCGGGTTGGTTGAGACTGGTCTGGGACCAGTGGCACATACTCTGAGACTGACTTTGAGTCAATATGATACATCCTCGATCATTTCTTCTTCTTCATAATTTAGACAAAGCGAAATAGGCATAATAGAGCATAACAGGGCAAGGGTTAGGCTATACAGGGTAGTTCATATGATGGATGAATAGTAATGACCAATAGACAAATTGTAGATGAAGTTCTCCCTAGTTGAGAGGGAGTGTTAAAATTGGCAACCAGGGAAAAACTTCATGTGGGTCATCTTATTCATGGCTGATAATATTTTTATTAGTTTCCTCTCGTTGAGAGGTGTAGGATTGATATAAATATCATCCGATTATGATAAGTATTCATGGAGATATGAATTTATTTTGATTATGGAATTATTATCAAGCTGACCTACAACTCATGTAGGCTCAGAAGCTCAACAGTTGCATCTATTCAAACACCAACGTTGTGTATAAATACAGGAGGAATTTTCCTCATTTGGACTCACTCATCTCATCACATCTCTCTTTCTACTGTGCAGAAAAGAGTCTCTTCTCTACTGCACAGAAAAGGGTCTCTCTCTCACACATGTGAAGCCAGAAGCTGTCGAAACTAAAGTTGCCGAAACTGAAGCTGCAAATGCATAATTAAATATTGACCTACGTGGACTAGAAGATATCCTCATTTTAACTGCATTGTAGGTTCATCTAAACCTCCTCTGAAAGCCGCAACTTTTGGTGGTGGAATCAAGTCAATCCGACGGACGGTTTGCAAGATATCAACTGCCCTAGTTTGAAGTCGGAAGCTGCCGAAACTGACGCTGCAATTGCAGAAGTAAAGATTGACCTGCGTGGACTAGAAGATCTCCTCATATGAACTATGCTATAGGTTCATCTGAACCTCCTCTGAAAGCCGCAACTTTTGGTGGTGGAATCAAGTCAATCCAACAGACGGTTTGCAAGATATCAACTACCTTAGTTTGAAGCCGAAAGCTGCCGAAACTGAAGCTGCAATTGCAGAAGTAAAGATTGACCTATGTGGACTAGAATATCTCTTCATCTGAACTGCGTTTTAGGTTCATCTAAACCTGCTCTGGAAGCCGCAACTTTTGGTGGTGGAATCATGCCGATCCGACAGTCGGTTTGTGAGATATTGTCTGCCCTAGTTTGATGATGAAGCCGCTAATGTTGATGTTGTTGATCTAGGGTTTGCTATTGTTGATATAAATCAGATTTATTGTACTATTTCTATCTACTGAATTATTGAAGATAAAAGAATATTTGGTCAAAGGGTTTCCCCACACATTGTGGGGTTTGTCCCTGGCTAGCCGCCACATCTTGTGTCTCTTGTCTTGGCTTGTTTTCTGTCGATCGTTTAATGTTCTATCTACACTTTACTTTATGTACATGTGATTGCTAATCTGTGGAATATAATAAGAAAAATAAGTAAAATGTTATAAGCATAAAACATACCATATATTAACAGAAGAGCAACCACATGAAGAGAAATCTCATCCCAAATATGAGGAGAAATCGCATATCAAGGAAGAAAGTAAGCCTCATAACAAAGAGACGTCTCATGCCAAAAATGGAGAGAAGCCCAAAGTAAAAGTCTTGCACAAATCAACCAACACCTAAAGTTGGAAGATCAATTCTTCAAGAAATCAAGATGATGCATTCAAGACACCAATTCATAATAGAGCATTCAAAAGTGAAGAAGAGCAAAGACACTCTAGAGGGCAAGAAATTTTCAACAGATATTCACCTTATACACCCATGTATGCAATCAAATTTCATGGTTATTGTTACACATGTTCTAACTATGGACATAGAGTTAGAGATTGCAAGAGTATGGATAGAGGGTTTTATCAAAACCCTAGAGACATGTTCACTGGAAGACAAGATAGAGTCACTCAAACCCTTGATAGAAAAAATTACAACACTTTTGATCCATTGTTCACATAAGATTTTGAGTGTTACATATGTCATAATCTTCGCCATTTTGCATGAGATTGTAAATTCAACTTGAAGAGGACCCCATAGAACTAGGAAAGAAGGAATGCAAAATGTTATCTATGTCACAACATTGGTCATTTTGCACGAGATTGCATAAGTGGTTTAATGTGTACCTCACATAAATAGGAAGTTCATTCACTAGGCAGGAAGACAAGACCACCAGGGTCTAGGATCCACTCTTACATTGATCTGAAATGATCATAAGTTAAAACCGATGTAGAATTGATTATCCATTAATGAATTGAATGTTAGCTGAAAGTGAGGGAATCGAGATAAAACTGCTTGAGAAGAATACTTTACTACAGCTAATTAAACATAAGTAAGATGCATAACAAAAGTGAAAATAATACAAACACAGCGATACCAGATAGCAAAGTTGATTACGTAGTTCCTCCTTGATGGACTACGCCTCTGAGGCCACTTTCAAGATGGGCGACCACTTTATTAGGATTGAAACCACAGAGTTTGATTACACAGAGAATAGACCAGACTGAATGTGCTTGCAGGCACTTCTGATCACTATCAAAATAAATATCTCTGAACCAGCTTTCCAACGCCTATCACATTTCCCAATTTTGACTCCGAATGTTCCTGTTACACTGAAAACAAAACTGCCCATGACCTCTAGAATCTGCGTACAAAAACCAAAACCACCAATCCCCTCTTCAATGAATGAAAATCACCTCTTATAGACATGCAGGTACATGTGAACTCCTTTGGGCTAATCATGGCATGAATTTTCTAAATTGGAGGATTTTAGTTTTCGGTCTAACCATGAAATGACACTTAGGTTCATTAGGCATGGTCCTTGAATTAACATAACCAAAACTTAATTGAAAAACCCACAAAGAGACTTTGGTTATACAAAACCAGCTGGAGGTTAGGTTGACTGGGCGGAGGAGCTGATGGTTACGTGCGGCTACCACCTCCAGCGGTTACGCTATCAAAGCTCCGACGATTCCGGTAGCAAGTGTCCACATGGCAACTAACTGTCCAACAGTTCCACTGACGGTTGATGTTGTGGTGAACTCTCCGCTTGCTGACTCCACTAACACTAACTCTGTTCACATGTAATCACTGTGGTTAGAACCCCACATGGTTTGAATATTGATGGCTTATGACTGCGGTTGGCTAACCATCCTTCTTGTTCACATGATTAACATTCTCGCTACTGTTTAAGAACGCGGTTAGGGACTGTTTATGTGTTTTGTAATGTTTTATGGTATTTTACAATAGGTTGAGACTTATGTTTTAAGTTTTTAACACATAGTTTTTAAATGTAATGAGTCTGAATAGGTTTAGCCTTAGGTTTATGTCTATGGCTTAGGTTTTAATGGTTTTAATACATTTTGCAATGTAATGTAATCTACCATGTCGATAGGTTTGATAGGTTTAGGGTTAGGTTTAGGATTATGTGTATTAGGTTTTAGGGTTACATTATTTTGTTTTAAAAACCCATGTACAACACATTGTGACAATGTGACATAAAAACCAAATACATATCGTCGAAAAAGCTTCTTTTGCGATGACATCACATGATGATGAACCATATCGAACCCCTGCAACGAACAACACACCCAAATCCTGTGAGGCGAATGACAAACACATGTCGACGACCAAATCTTGGCGGAACTGACGACAACCACATGTCAACAGCCAGGTATAAAACCATCACCATGAAAACCATTAACATCACCTAAACAACCTGAACCATATTCAATACTGTCGAAACTGAGCGACACCGAACTGAATGCTAATGATGACACTGAATATTGAATGTTGATGACGACATTGAACACTGACGATGAAACTGTGCAACTGATCTGACGAGATCCTCCTAGATCAATCCTCTCCACTTGAAAGCTTTTGGACCACAAAAGTTTGACTAAACAAATAGTCGATGAGGGTAGAGCTTCCTCACTTTCCACCTTGACCTGATGATGTACCAATACATTCGATCAATCACCTGCAAATGATGACTGTGATGATGTTGACCATGGCACTTTTTGATTCAGTGACCTGTTCTATCCATCTGCAAGATGTACAACTTGTGATGATGGGAAAACAACCTGTTATGAACATGGAAATTGAATTCTTTCCATGAAGAACCATGGTAATTCATAATCATCTTTGAAAACAGTCTCTACAGGATATTGTTCAATATCATCAACATGTATTAACAATATATTTTGCGGAATGACAGAGACAATCAAAGATATTCTTGACATCAAACCAGCTACTTGATTTAACATACTTTCCTGCTTCCTGATTACTAAGTGAACTTGTTGCCATAAATCCATCAAACTGTAAAATGGAAACTGTTGCAACTTAGTTTGATTTTGAAAGTATTGAATTAGTTGATTTGTTTGAATCACTTTTTCTTCATTTATTAAATGATGTTTCCATTGATTAGCACTTTCCCCGGATGCATAAGTTTCCCTTAGAGACTTTGACACTTCTTTAGAAAAGGCTTTGATATGAAAACAAACGGGCTTCCTATCCACTTTAAAAGAGGTTTCCAAACTATTTAGAACATGAAATGGTGACACAATACAAGAGAAATTTAACACCGATTTTCCCCAATACTAACCTGTATCCCTGTAACTGTTAATTTCCAAACATGGACTGAATTGATTCATTATGACATTAGGAAGAGGAGCTTTAGGCACAAACTGTAATTCATGTTGTATTTCCTGCTTATGAGTAAGATGTTTGGTTTTACATAAAACTGGAATAGTTGCTATCTCTTTGATCAAACTATCTTTAAACTAGAACTCATAACTTGAACAAACATTCTATTGCTTATGTTGTTCCTTTACACACATGAATAAAAATCTTTTATTTGAACTTATTAATCGCTTCATATGATTAGCAACAATATTCAAATGATTTTTACTTTGATGTGCCCTGACAATAAATTCAACCCCATCTTTCTTAAGGTGATAATAATGCCCTTTCCTATAAAATATTGCATCATGATCATAAAGATAAGGACTTCCTAAGAAAAATCCACATATGTCTACTGGAACCACATTTAATTCCACTTCATCAATGTAATTAATTGTAATGGCAAATCTTAATCGACATTGTTTGGTGACTTTTATCTGAGTTGATTTATTTATTCATCCTAATGGGTAAGGTCTTGGATAATTTCATGTTTCCAAACCCAAATTCTTAACTAAATATTCAAATATTAAATTCGCCTGTGATCTATTGTCAAACATTGTATCTATCTTTGCATGCTTAGAAGTTATCCTTGTGTTAAACAATTCAACTCTTTTATCCTCATTTGAAGGATTTATGTTTGATGAAGATGCAATAGTTTTCGAACTTGAACCAATGTCAGAAGTTTTACCTGTCGTAGCCATAGCAATTATTCTCCTTTCATCACCTGAATCTGAACCTAGATCTTGTTGGACTGTTGCAATTGCCTTGCTTTCATCCTTCTCCTTAAGGTAATTTTTGGGTTTAAGTTCTGGATGAAGTTTCCAACACTTAGATTCATCATGACCGATTCTCTGGTAATGAGAACAAGTAGGTCTTTCCTTCTGAGCTATTGTTGATTTCTTTCTCTTCAAATTGTTCTTCCCCTTACTATCATTGGAATCTTTGGTTTCCAACTCTTTGGATGATTGCGATGAAAACTTGAATGGTCTGCCACCTAATTCAATATGTATGGCCTAAACACACACTTCATCAAAATCATCAATATTAAAGATCAATAAAGTATGCTACAAATATGAATGTAAATTGTCAACGTATTTTAATAAAGTTTCATGTGTATCCAATGAAATACCAAGCGCCAATGCTTTCTTTCTGAATTCCTAAGTAAACTACTGAACACTCTGCCCTTTACCTTACCTCAGATGCTGCCAATCAATAACAACTTGTTGCATGTATCCTAAAGGATAGAATTGTTTCCTAAGAGATTTTAAAAACTTAGACCATGTAGAGATGACTTTTCGTTTACACTTCACATCTATCTGAGTTTTACTTTCCCACTAGATTAAAGTTCCCCCCCCATTCTAAGTGTAGCTAACTGAATTTTCATTTTATCTTTTGAAATGTTTTGAATGCGACAATACACTTCTAACTGCTTAATCCAGTTATCTAGCTTTTCAGGATTCATTTCGCCATCATAAATAGGTAACTCAAATTTTACATCAAGTTTCAAAAGAGATGTTTTCTTATGTTTCTTTTCTCTTTCAGATTCTGCATTGGAAGAAGAAGAAGAAGAAGATGATGATGGAGATGATGGAGGTGAAGGTGGTTTATCAACCTTGCCTTTACCTTTGTCCTTCTTCGATGTCTTTGAAGAAGAAGCTGCATCTCTCGCCTTCTTGTCTTCGTAAAGTTCTCCCAACATCTGCGGCATAGTCAAGAATGCTTTCTGAAAATGTTCATCACTCATCTTAGTTTAAGTGTTTTCACCAGCATCAGATCCTGACATGGTCAACTTATGAATGACTCGTCGCTTTCCAATCTCTGGATTGATCTACTCAAGGATTCCTTCTCATCATTGCGACTTTGACCTGGTTAACATACGATGGAAAATTCTACAAAAAAAACCTTCTCTGATACCAAATTATATGATCTAAAATTATCATAAGTTAAAACTGATGCAGAATTGATTAGACATTAATGAATTGAATGTTAGCTAAAAGTGCAAAAATCGAGATAAAACTGCTTGAGAAGAAGACTTTACGACAGTTGATTAAACATAAGCAATATGCATAATAGAAGTGAAAACAATACAAACACGCGATAGCAGACAACAAATTTGATTACGAAGTTCGTCCCTGATGGACTACGTCTTCGGGTCTACTTTCAAGATGGGCGACTGCTTTATTAGGATTAATACCAAGGAGTTTGATTACACATAGAATAGACCAGACTAAATGTGCTCGCGGTCACTTCTGATCATAGTCAAAAGAAAGCTCTCTAAACTAACTTTCCAAAAACTATCACGGTTCCCAATTCTGACTTCGGATGCTCCTGTTACACTGAAAACAAAACTGCCTATGACCTCCAGAATCTGCATACAGAAACCAAAACCACCAATCGCCTCTTCAATGTGTTGGAAATACTGAGAGGGGGGTGAATCAGTATTTATTTTCAATTGTTACTTTTACCAGTTAGATCACTTATTTTTAGAACACAAAAATGAACAATAGAAGTAAACTCTTCTATTAATATAATCTTTATAAAGAATCAAGTACAATATGGGTAGGGCTCCAACCCTTGATGAAGACACCCAAGCTCCAACCTGGGGTGTGCCAAGCACCTGCTTGGACTTTAGTGAGGCTCTAACCTCTAGGGCTTCGACCCTATTTTATCCAAGGCACCAACCTTGAGTTTAGGAGCACCAACTCCAAGACACCAATCCTCAATCTTCCAAGCTCCAACATGTATTTTCCAAGCACCGACTTCGAATTCCAAGGCTCTAACCTTGTCAATTTTGAGGCACCAAATTCAAGGACTCCAATCCTATATCTACTTTAGGCACTGACTTGGTTTCTTGAGGACTCTGATCTTCTAGGGCTCCAACCCTATTAGTTTTGGGACACCAACCCCAAGGACTCCAATCCTTTATCTTCTTTAGGCACCAACCTAGATTCTTGAGGACTTCAATCCTCTAGGGCTCCAATCCTATTCTCCAAGGCACCAACCTTATTGTTCGAGGCTCCAACCACCGGGAATAAACCCTTTGGGCTCCAACCCACTCTCGTACTTTGTATAGATGTGTTTGATTATACTTCACGGCCTCTATGTCTTCTTCAATGAGACCTGTCAATCTTCAACAATGTCTCCTCAAAATTACTTCATCAATGACAACGTTGTCTTCACATGAACGTGTCTCCACAACTCTTCATGGTACCCAAACAATATCTTCAAGTCACCTCATGACGTCTCATGCATCATGGTCTTCAATGAGGCCTTCAATCAAATCTTTGAAATATTGCTTCAACAAGGAGGCTTATAATAGCTCAAAAATAAATACTCTTATCAAACTGCCTTCAAGCCAGTGCTACTCCAAGAAATGGCTCCAATACATTACTCAGAAATCAGCTCCAAATCCTTCAGTGTCCTGAAAGTGACCTTGAATGTATGGTTTCCAATGAAGCTTGAAACACCCTGAAGCATATACCTTACTGCATCAATCTTAACCTACTGTCCAAAAGGAGAAGGCAATTTCTCACACAGTCTGGAATATTTTGCATGCATGACTTCTAGGATTATGCCACCAAGAAATAGGAGTTTTAGTGCTCCATAGTCTGAGTGTCCCTCTATTGTTCAGCGAGTCCACAATTCCACATTCCATTGTTCCTCCACTAGACTGCAATACCATAGAGGAATAGACTACGCGTCTCCACAGTTATATCAATAGGCCTAGGTACTCAGAGGTCTGAGTTGCCATTTAATGAACCTAGTCTGAGCCACTGCTTAAGGCACAATCCTTCTAGAAATATCTTAGCCTCTCAATTGCTACAGGTCTAGGCTTAGTATCACCAGAGATTCAAAGGTATGGAGCTTATAACAAAGGTTGAGGTATCGTTTAGAGGGTCCAAAGCTCCCACAGTCCTGCAACCCAATCAAACCAAGATTGTTGTTCTTGTTCTGGTCCAAAACCTATAATTAATTTCTTATTTCAAGAATCTGAATTGTTATGCCAATGTGCTTCCCTCATAGAGATACTACAATGAATCTGCTATCTAAAGTCATTCCCAAAACAATTCTGGTTTGCCTCCTTTTATCTCCCTCCTGTAATGTTCACAAGTTTTGAACAATTATCCTTTTTCTTATAAGAATAATCGAAAATTATGTGTAAGAAATGATGTCTGAAATTTATATTTATAGTGGTTTTCATCACTTGAACGAAAGGACACATCTCAGGAGGTAAGCCGACTTGAGCAGTGATCATAGGTCGGGTAGAAATTAAGTTAAAGATATATTACTTCAAAAATCAATTTCTCTTCAACCACTAGGAGTTTGAGGGAAAGTAAGGGCTCGTTAGAAAGAGGAAAAAATCCTCTTTAAGATGGTGTAGGACTCATTGTGGAAAGATGCCTCCAAGATCTCCAAAATAATTTTTATTTGTGACTGCTCTTGAAATTTTTAGTGCAAAACAGCAAGGTCATTAAGGCTTCTCCATTGTTTGAGACAGCATGGTTTTCATGGCTTTGTCATGGGATCATAGTGTCATCATGATAGTGTAGCATCACGCATCCAAAAAAGTCATCATATATTAGTGCAGTGATATGTTATTATCCCTATTTCATTAGATCATCACAAGGAGAGCTTCTACATGAAGAGTCACTATGAGCATCAATAAGAAGGACTTCTTCATCAACTGTAAGGACATCATCATGATTTCTAGGGCTTCTTCATCAAGTGCAAGGATACAAGAGTTTATAGTGTCTTCATGGTTAGTTCAAGGACATATAGGACATTATGAACAATAGGCATCTAGGACAAGACTTCTTCTTAGTGGCTTGACATCTTCATTCATGGTATCCTTGTCAAACAAGAGTCTTGACATCATCATTTGGAACCAGACATCTCAAGAATACTGACATCTGGATCAATGCCATATTGACACCAATGGAAACCTAGATTAACACAAAGAATAAAAACCACCTCTTATAGGCCTACAGGTACATGTGAACTCCTTTGGCTAATCATGGCATGAATTTGTTGAATTGGAGGATTCTAGCTTTCGGTCTAACCATAAAATGACACTTAGGTTCATTAGGCATGGTCCTTGAATTAAAATAACCAAAACTTAATTGAAAAACCCACAAATAGACTTTGGTTATAAAAAACCCGCTGGCGGTTAGGTTGACCGGACCGAGGGGTTGACGGTTATGTGTGACCAGCCGTGGTCTAACCGCAGGCTCCCCCCTTCAACAGTTCCGCTATCAAATCTCTAGTAGTTCCAGTAGAAAGCGTTCACATGGCAACTAACTATCTGACGGTTCTGCCGATGATTGATGATGCGGTGAACTCTCCACTTACTGACTCCGCTAACACTGACTTTTTTCACATGTAATCACCATGGTTAGAAACTCGCGTGGTTTGAAGACTGACGGCTTATGACTACGGTTGGCTAACCATCCTGCTCGTTCACATGATTAACAGTCCCGATGTAGTTTGATAACCCGATTAGGGATTTTTTATGTGTTTTGTAATGTTTTATGGTATTTTACAATAGGACAAGACTTATGTTTTAAGGTTTTAACACATAATTTTTAAATGCAATGAGTCTGAATAGGTTTAGCCTTAGGTTTAGGTCTATAGCTTAGGTTTTAATGGTTTTAATACATTTTGCAATGTAATGTAATATACCATGTTGATAGGTTTGATAGGTTTAGGGTTAGGTTTAGGATTATGTGTATTAGGTTTTAGGGTTACATTATTTTGTTTTTAAAAACCAATGTACAACACATTGTCACAATGTGACATAAAACCCAAACACATATCGTCGACAAAGATTCTTTTGCGATGACATCACATGACGACAAACCATATCAAACCCCTGCAACGGACAACACATCCAAATCCTACAAGGTGAATGACAAACACATGTTGACGACCAAATCATGGCGGAACTGACGATAACCACATGTCGACAACCAAGTATAAAACCATCACCATGAAAATGTTAGGTCCCTATACTACTAGTGTAACCCATTATTGTTATTAGTACAACCCCCTTATTATATTGTTGTGCCCATGTAGTCCCCATATTATTATTATTGTGCCCCATAGAAGCCCACTATTGTTATTATTGTGCCCTTACATTATTATT
>APFE030972756.1:19722-66336 GCA_000404065.3 Pinus taeda
AATGAGCAAGTTGCAGACATCTTCACCAAAGCGCTTGGAAGAAAAAAGCTTGAAAGATTCAGAATGATGCTTGGACTCACCAACATCCCTTCAGATTAAGGGGGGGAATGTTGACACCTAATCCGAAACGGATGGGTGAACTGGACAGTCATCCAGAAGATGAACTGATCCGTTTTGTTTATGTATATAAATGTATGTTACCTAATGAATAAGGCAATCAGTTTTCTCTCGCTCATTCATTCTAGAGTTACCCTGGCCTGACAATTTTTTTGGGAAGGAAAGGAAGTTGAATTGAGGGCTATCGAAGGGAAACCGGGAAAGATAATCAACTCTAATATCATGACAAAGCTTCTAAATAAAGAACAACGGAGCGTAATTTCACAATTATGTTCACTAGAGGATCCCACATTGAAATCATGTATTCCTCCAGATCTCCAAAACGTTTTGGACAATCATTCAAAGGTATTTGAGACTCCCAAAGGCCTCCCACCTATTTGTGATCATGCTCATGCTATTCATTTTATTCCAGGAAGTGTTCCTCCATACATCAGGCCTTATAGATATCCATATGCCCAAAGGAGTGGGAACTCATTCAAAATTTGCAGAAGATCTCAATTCAAACAGTATTGCGAGAACTTGACAAGGAATGAGAAATCATATTGGAACCTGAAGCAGTCACAGAACTAAGAAATCGATAGCTACGAAATAGATCAATTTCAGAGTATCTTAGCAAATGGAAGCACTTACCCGCTAAAGATTCCACATGGGAGGAAAAGAATTTATACAGAAGCATCAAGAACTACTCAAGCATTGAGGACAATAATTTTTGAAGGAGAGGGGCATGTTAGGTCCCTGTATTACTAGTGTAACCCCTTATTGTTATTAGTACAACCCCCTTATTATATTGTTGTGCCCATGTAGTCCCCATATTGTTATTATTGTGCCCCATAGAAGCCCACTATTGTTATTATTGTGCCCTTACATTATTATTGTTATGTCGACTTTGATCATATTATGACCCCTTAAACTCCTATATATATAAAGGAGGTCTTGTCATTTGTATCATCTAAGAATTGTTCATTTGTCTAATGTAAAGTGGGTTTCCTCCTCGAAGAGGCTTATTTCTAAGGCATTGATCTATCTTTTCTATCTTTTTTTGAGCCGATTTCACAACAGAAAACCATTAACATAACCTGAACAACCCAAACCATAATCAATACTATCAAAATTGAGCGACACGAAACTGAATGCTGACGAAGACACTGAATACTGAATGTTGACAATGACACTGAATATTGAATGCTGACGACGACACTGAACACTGGCGATGAACCTGTGCAATTGATCGACGAGATCCTCCTGGATCATACATCTTTTGTTACAAGTGAATGAAAACAGTTGAAGGAATGTACATATATTTTTATTTTTGTTGGTTGGGATCTACTTAGGGATGTTTAAAATTGTAGGTATAGGCTTCTATTGCATCTCGACCCTTGTTATGGCACCAGTTCTAGAACAACAAAGCATTTTGTGGCTCTTGGCACCTTCTCACCGATGTAGCAAAGCAATTTAGTTTGCAAAGCATGGTCCTATAGTGACTATACTTGCGGTTAGGGCACTCATTGAACAAAAAAAAAGAGAAGGCATATTGATTCAATACTATGGATTGAAGTAATTTCATTTGACACCTAATCCCAAAAGAATAGAAGGATGTACAAAGGCTCAGTCATCAAGTTTTTGTAGAAGTGGTTTCAGGCTTTTCTAGGGCATTGATATTGCTATAAATGTCCTAATCCTAGGTTCATTTGAGGATTCACATGTATTCCGAGCAGTGGGAGCACTAAAACTTGATTTAAGTCAGACAATATTTGTTCGTTATAAAGTCATGGGTTCATTGTAAAGTTTTGATATGTATACATGCTATAGTAAGAAATACAGTGTTTTATGAAGCCAACTCAAGCAGCTAAGATTATGACTATGAAAAAAGGGTATAAACAAGTCTAAAATTTTGGAGATTGCACTAGCTACAACGATGTGTTATGAAGTATTAATCATTCAAAAAATGTTTTGATCCTAAAATGATGTTTCTAGGAGTTGTTGTGAAAGTAATTCATTCTTGAGACAAGGAGTAGTTAGGATATTGTTTATAAAGAACAGTAAGGGTAGAAAATTTTTATTAGAGCCATACAATTTCAAAATTATATCTGTGGAGGACACATTATGAAGTTTGTTGAAATGAAAAGGCTATTTATCTATGTTGCCAGGAAACGTGGGTCCGGGGACGGGGATGGGTACGGGTACGGGATCATTTTTGAAATAGGGCCAGGGTTCTCAGGTATATATAAAATATATATATAGATATATAGAATATATATAACATAATAATATTATATAATATATAACTTATAAATAAAAATATACAAATATTTTCCACTTTAAACGAGAAAAATAAATATTATGATAAATTTAAAGAATTAAACATGCACACCATTGAACATTTAACATTCACATTGAAATTTTAAAATTTCTAGTTTGATATCATGTAAAAATTGGATATCACATATTAATAAGAATCATGATATATTTCCATTGTCATATTACATTCAAAATTTTCCTTAAGGCATCTCGAAACATGAACTAGGAAAATTTAAAATACTAAAATAAAAATAGTTAATAGTGAACAATGACTTCCTCAATCTATATCATCAACATCAATCAAATCTTCAGTTAGCATGCTCTCCAGGTAGGAATCACTCTCATATTGAGGCTCCTTCTCATCTATAGAAACTGGAGGTAGCTCAATACGACCATCTAGTTGTATTTCCTCATCCACACACATAACATCATCTGTGTATTAGTCCCATCTCTTTAAAGGACTCTCCTTGTACCCAAGGTCTTTTCGAGATATGAAACGAAGTGTACTTTGAATGTACACTAAGTTATTTCCTTCTTTGAGCCCAACCTATTTGTCTTTACTAAATGGATAAAGGCGTAAGTACTCTAATTCCCCTCGCAAGATGAAGAATGAGCTATCTAGAATATTAGGGGAAGCCCATTAAATTTAATAAAAAATTAAAAATAAAAACTAAAATGAACACCAAAGAACCCAATTTTAGGGTTCCAAGTACCCATCATCGAGGTTCTCTCTACCGGTCAAAACAAAAGAACCCAAATTTTTTTGATGGAGAACCTGGTTCTTCATAGAAGAACCTGATTCTTATAGGTTCTTCTCGGAAGCACCCAAACCCGATTACAGTACTTGGGGACGAGACCCCGGGACAGGTTCAAGAACCCCATCCCCGAGTTCGTGAACCTGGGAAACATAGCTATTTAGTCTTCATTGAAGCCAGTTATATTCACCTTATATGGAAAAAATAACCAAGGACCAATGGTCATGATCTGAAGCATCTTAAAGGAAAACCTTTGTGTATGCTCTTACAATTCATCTCCATAATTGATTTGGTGCAGTTTTGTACCTGAGGTTTAGCACAAAGGGATCAAATCTTATATTTTTGAGTAAGTAGTCTAAGTGAATATGCGCTAATATGAGGAGACAAATTTGTGACCTAATTCAAGGCTCTTCTGAAGCTTGAACGAAACTTTTGTGGTGGATTTGAGAGCCAAACATGTGTGAAAAATATGCTTGTTGTCTTACAGAAATTTGGGTCTTTCTCATGACAGACACTGGACTCCAAGCCATAACTATCTATGTTCCTGAACCTGTATGAAACCTATCAAATATCAGGAGAAAGTAGTTACAGTAAGGTGTCATAGCCATAGCAGATTGTTACACAGTAATTTGTCACTGACTTCATATTAGTCCCCAAGCGACATCTCCACTGTGTCATACATCATATAAACATGTCCATATCTTCCCACTCATTTAAGAAGATCAAGAAATTTCTCTCTAATCCTGAAGATTCACCCTTTTACCTATGTTTCTGCATCATCACGAGTAAGCATAATTGTTCTTGCGACGATTCTCTGTGTTGAACTGTAATGTCATGCTGTCGTCGCAGGGGTACATCAGTTTCCTGCGACGGTCGGATTTTAGGGCTCGGCACAAGTTCTCTAGTTCCTTCTTGCGACGATTTGTCTGAATGCACTGCTTCCATGTGACATCATCGCTGAGCCCTAGTGTATGACTCGCGACGATCTAGATATGGCAAATTAGTTCAAACAGAATGCTTCTGGGTGATTCTAGAGTTGGTTGTTGGGTCAAAGGAGTTCACCTTTCCTCCTCTGGGATGGTAGTATTGCCCCTTGAGAAACATCCCTTGAAGATAAGCTCCCTCTCCCTCATTTCATGGAGGCTCCTCCTCCTATAAAATCATTCCCCATTTCTATGATCAGCTAGTTCCTAGTTCTTGGTTTAGGATTGAAGCAAATTAGCTAGCTTTGGTGTGAGTTTGCAGTGTGAATTGTTGATAGCTTAAAAATTGGTTGTGGAGTGCCTTAGCCTTGTATTAGAGCTTGTGAGTGAGAGAGAGAGTTACTATCCATTTGGGAGATCCATTCTTGAGAGTGAATGCTTGAAGAAACATACCGACCGGACCCTTCGAGAAGGCTTGTAACGTCAAGGCTTGGTTGTAAGCTTTGCTTTTGATTTATTCTAATACAATCAATGATGGCTTCCTATGTATTGTGTATAATATGCTTGATAGCTTATGGTTCCCTGACTCTGTAACTAAATAGATCATTTTTGTTTACAATTATGTGTTCTATTATTCTCTTGTGTTGTTTCAGGTTGATTGCTCATTGAGGAGAAGGAAACGATAGCTAGGGCAGCGCAACGGAAGCTTCATCGAACACTGGTTTGAGGTAGGCCTTCAACGATGACTGTTTAAGGAAATTGATTGTTGTTTTGTTTTGTTGTGACTAGACCCACTCTAGGGCTAGAGGGGTTTCCTCTGTCCGCAGAGGGAACATTTCATACTTCACAATTTGGAAACTCCACTGGGGAGTCCTTTGTATGTTTTCTTCTTGTTTGCTCTTCCTTTTCTTTTGATATAGTGTCTCTTGATCTTTAGGGTTGAGCCATCAGTATTCTGGGTTACCTGGGTCAATCTAGGGGTCCCTCTTACTGTCTGAGAAGTTAGTCTGGTGTCCTTCAGGTGCTTTTACTTTGTCTGTTCTCTTATTGAGATCGTCATTATAGATAGCTTAATAGCTACGAAGACGTCGCACCTGTCCTCTTTTGTAAACCTGTATGTCGCAGATAACAAGTCGTATAGTTGCGACGATTCCTAAAATCAGACTGTCGCAGAAGACAGGTGTACACCTACGATGTCGCCCAATTGCTAACTCTCGACAATTGGCTTTTCGTCCCAAGTTGCTGGTTATATGCCCACAATGATTCCTATACAAGTTGTTTTTACAACTTTGCCTCCTGAATCCATCAGTCTTGTTTATCCCCTGGTGCTTCTTGCCTCTCACTGAATTGTTTTAATTGCTTTTGGTTAAGGCTTGTTTCTCTTTGCTTTCATTGAGTGAGTCTTGTGTCTTTAGACCTTGTGACCTAGCTCAGTTGAAGGTTTCACCAAGAAGTCATTTTCTTGGGTTACTTGTCTGTCCAAGGTTCATCCGCAACTATCTTATTGATTTGCTTGAGGCTTTTTGCTGCTTGTTTGCTTGTTGATTAATTTTTAGTGTTGGTTATTGAACTAGTTCTTCACATTGATTCGATTTCCTAACTATCAAACATAGTTCACAATTTTTTGGATCAGTCAGGTTTACACTTGCTTATTTGTTCTTTAAATTCCAAAAGATCAAAATATTGCATTCATTTAGTATGCGAAAGTGAAAGTGCATTTGCATTACAAATTTTCATGTTTGAGAAATTGGAAAGTGAACTTTAAATCTTTCACTGGTAGTATCGATGCATTGTGAGACTAGTGAATTGATGCATTGTGTTTCTTAGTGCTTGCATTGGCTTGTCTTGGTTTTTGTTTTCTCGGGAAAGAACTCTTTACCCTCCTTTAAGTAGGTGATCATTGAAACATTGATGCTTTACTCATTGTAGCTACATCCTAGGAACTGTTGAGATACATTCGGTAGGGCTTGAAAATTGAAACCTAATTCAAGATCAACTCTAAAATAAATTGAATGAACCTAACAATGCATTGGAACTTAACGCACATTATCTAGAGGTCTAGGCTAGAGACGTGCTCCAGCATCATTAAACCTAGTCACTATTGTTTTCGCTTAAGGTTGGGTGATTCCTCCTTCTGTGACTCAATAGCTGCTAGTACAGACTTGTGCTCCCCGTACCGTCGAGTATATATCGGGAGACCCCACTAGGTTATCATCCTATATCCATAGGAAGCCGTGTCTTCCGCCTTACGAACCATAACGCACCGAACACAACATTCGGGAAGACTGACTATCGTACAGAAAGTCCTTGGTTATTTTTTCTTTCATTTGATCACCAAGGTGTATATGCAGTTTTTCGGTTTGTCTGGTAAACCTCATGCCTAGTTCTCCAAAGTAGTCACTTTGGTTCCTTTTCGACTCCTTAAAAGAAAAGGATCATCTAAGCACTTGTCCTTTCAGGCTCATTAAATATTTGAAGGTGACTACAGTCATCGTTTTTCCCTTTTCTCGACTCTTTAAACATGAAAAGGTCAAGTTTTGTTCCTATGTCTTAAAATTTATTCGACCACGCTCACATTTTCCCTGTTAATCTTGACTGCGTTTTAGTTTCCTTAGAATTGTTCTCCCTGCTCGATTACCTTCTTTTTCCCAGGACTTTTGAGTTAAATCATCCTGGTGGACTCATCAAACCCGTCTCCTGTCCTAAGCGACCAAGGCTCTGCATCCCCCGTCGCTTCTGAGGTATCAGTTGTTAGTGATACCCTTCCTATTATTCTAAGTGTCCAACCTCTGAACTCTCACGCTCTGGAAGGGGAACCTTACAATATCAATTGGAATCCTGTTTGGGAACCTTCGGAAGAAGATTTCTCGGTTTCTCCTCCTAGTGTTTCGGTTGTAATGTCTTCTTCCGACATGGATGAGACAACCCCCGTGACCAGTGAAGAGGAGCTTATGTTGAGTGGCGAAATCCCTCTCTCTACAGGGCCTTTTCGCATCACTTCTCTTGGCGTGACATTACCTCTACGCTAACGGGCCTTATCTGACATCATGGGTTCCCGGTCACTTAATTCGAGTTCTATGTGGTCTCTTACTATAGCTCCAACCTCAGAGCCTTTTGTGCCTCGGATTCACAATGTGTATGTCACATCTGTTCCAACCATACCTATTGTCTATGTGGCTTCTACAGCTCCTGTTGTTAGTGTCATTGTTGCAACCACAATGGTTACCGCTGTCGTTGGTCCTTCAGTTGGTCCCACTAGTGGTGGTCCTTCAGCATCGACATCCAGAATCGTTAATTCCACCAGCAGTGTTACTCTCTCTTCCGGTTCCATTCTGGCAGGGTGGACATATGACCAATACGTGTATGCTATTCAAAACCCGGATCCGCAAAATCCGTTCAATTATTATGATCCTCGAGGAGCTCATATTTATCATCCTGGATCTCTCCCACTTCAGCCTGTGGTTGAGGTTTCTGTTCCTTTATCTGTTGCCTGGGGTCGTATTGCTTATCATGGTGGCCAAGAGCAACCTTCAGCGTTTCAAGGTCCCCTGTATCAAGGTCAGTCGTATCCAAGGCAACATTATCCAGGACAACTAGCTGGCCTACAAGGACAACCCTTACAGGGACAACCTTCAACCTTCACCGGGTCAACCAGGTCAACCTCAAATCCAACCAGGCCAACCCGTTGCCCAGCAAGGTCACCCCTCTGGAAAAATAGGCCAGCCTCAAATCCAGCAAGGCTAGCCTACTGTCCAGCCTGGTCAACCCTCTAGACAAGTAGGCCAACCTCAGACTCAGCAATTCCAACCTACTGTTCAGTTAGCCCAACCCTTTGGTCAACCAGGCCAGCATCAACTTCAGCAAGGTCAACCTATACCCAGCAAACTCAACCTTCTGGAAAAATAGGTCAACCTCAACATCAACAAGCCCAGCCTTCTAACCAGTTGGGTCAAACTCAATTTCAACAAGGACATATGTCTGGTCAAGTTAATCCATCTCCTGGTCAACCGGGCGCTCAAGCACTCGTTGTTTCTCAAGCCCTACCCGGTTTCTAGGCCCAGACTGGTCTCCAAACTCAAGTTGGATTTCAAACCCAACCTGCTTATCAAATGCAGCCTAGGCCTCAGGCACAGTTTGGAGCTCAGCCGCAATATGGTCTTCAGCAACCCCAAGGGCAGCCTCAAACTGCTCCATATCAAAATTATCAACAACCACAGCTTAATCCCTATCAAAATTTTCAGCAGTTGTATGCTGCTCCTATTGGTCATGTAGAATTTTCTAGAATTTTTCCTACAAATCAGCTAGCTTTGATACCATGTAGAACTTTTTCTACAAATCAACTAGCTCTGACACCATGTAGAAATTTCCCACCTGTGGATCACCTAGTAATGCAATGTACTAAAGCAAAACACTTAATCTACTTCTACAAACAATTTAGTGGAAGCTTAATCAACCATGAGCAACATCAATAAAAACACATATAAATGATAAGAAGGAATCAATCACACATAACACAGAATAATTTACCCGGGGAAGGCACCTGCCTAAAACCCCATCTCTGTATTATCATACAAGTGGAAACATAGTTCGGATTACACAAAGACTTAGCTCGGAAGCTATCCATCTCTTAGTACAATCCCTCTGCTACTCATAGACAGTCAAAGGCTTCTCACAAACCTTCTCCTCTACCCTCCAAGCCTCCTATTTCCTTGTGCAGTTTCCTTGGAGTCCAGTGCTGCCACCTGTGTGAATTAGCCTCTTCACACACTCACTAACCTCTGATCTAACTGCACAAACCTAAAGGAGATAAATCCTCATCATGGATGAGCTTCCTTTATAGGAAAAATATTCATCCAATTGATAGCACATCGTCGCTCATCTGATCTCAACTGGGTCTCTGACAGAACTAACATGCATCAATTATCCATGAGTGAATACACGGTTATCTGAAAATAATAGTTGCCACATGCATGCAAGCATCAACAAACTATATCTCATTAATTTAACAACTTGTTAAATTAATCTAACTGAACTTGACTAAGTTAAACCAAGTCAACTGATCCTCTCAATATACAACTCATCCTTAATTCCTCAATGAGTGGAGCAAACCAAGGACACATTCCCCAACGCATGGAGAAATAATTGCATGTTCTCACAAAGACTTCAAGTTTGCTTTTCCTATACTAATTAACTCATGGAGGTTAATTAATTAATATTTTAAACCGCTGGTAAGACGAAATTCGATTTTACTTCCTATAGTTAGACTAGGGACAGCTAAAAATAGGAAGGGACCTAGAAATACTATTTTTAGAATATGTTATTTTTAGCAGTTTCACCTCTCACCCAAGGTGGCCAAAATGCTCATTGGCCAAACTGCTATTTTTAGAAGTGCTATTTTTAGCAGTTCCATTTTTAGCACTTCCTAAATTTACCATTTTTTGTTGCACACTTTTCAACACTCCCTCTCAACAAGAAAGGCTTCCTCTCGAACCCAATCCTGTAACTCTGGAATGTTTTGCCTGCAACACATCTACCAAGTGCGATTGCTCTACCAACACTCGGAACAAAAAAAACTCCCAATTGACCTCTCTGTTGGGCTAGAAACATACTCTGATGTTGAAGCTCTAATTGTTGTTGACGAGTGCTCCCTCTCTAACCTCTGCGCTACTACAACATCTCCATGCATCTCGCATCATTGCACCCTTCTCTGTGCTACCCTGCACTGTACAACACATTTGTGCCTTTCGCATTGCTGTAGTCTGCATGCTCTGCGTGTCCTAGGATTCCCTGCACTGTAGCTCTCTCTACTGCTCCATCCGCATATGTCTCTACCCAATAAATCAGTTCCTGCTACTCCACATCATGGCTCCCATAGCAAGGTCTCATCCAAGAGGTTGGGTACCTCAAGGATCCTGCCCCTCCTCCTTAGGACGATCACTCTATATCACCCCACCTCATACCTAGAGTTATGGCTGCATGTGATCCCTCTACCCACCTGGCTCGAAGTTTCCCCCTATTGGATGTCTCTGCATGAGTAGATGTCTCTACTTGATCTCCTCTCAACTTCCCCTGTTGTGGCTACCCCACAACCTCCTAAAGCTACTGCACCAATCATGGCTCCTCCACAATTGTCTGAGACTTCTTCTGGCTCTGCATGTTGAGAGGTAATTTACTCTCCCTCTCAACCACCAAGTATCTAACCTTTTCCTTGCTCCTCAAGGCTTTGCATGCATCTTGTACCTCAAGTGCATACAGGGTCTTGGCTAGCACACCAATCTATTTCCACTTCCCCGCCGTCACAAAATTTTGTAGAAAAATCACTAATTTTAAATCAACGATATCCCCCTTATCCGAACTTCGATTCAGCCGATTTTTTTTTTTTTTTGGGTATTTTTCCACAAGGAATCCAAATTTTCTATTTATCTCTGAAAATTTTGTACAAAAATTTTCATATCTGCTCTGCAAACTCTCGGCCCAAAACTCAAAACTTTGAAATCTCCTCTCAGTATATTGTTCTCTCCTTGATCACCTATGCTCTGATACCATGTAGAATTTTCTAGAATTTTTCCTACAAATCAGCTAGCTTTGATACCATGTAGAACTTTTTCTGCAAATCAGCTAGCTCTGATACCATGTAGAAATTTCCCACCTATAGATCACTTAGTAATGCAATGTACTAAAGCAAAACACTTGATCTACTTCTACAAACAATTTAGCGGAAGCTTAATCAACCATGAGCAACATCAATAAGAACACATATAACTAATAATAAGGAATCAATCACACATAACACAGAAGAATTTACCCGGGGAAAGCACCTGCCTAAAACCCCATCTTTGTATTATCATACAAGTGGAAATATAGTCCAGATTACACAAAGCCTTAGCTCGGAAGCTATCCACCTCTCAGTACAATCCCTCTACTGCTCATAGACAGTGAAAGGCTTCTCACAAACCTTCTCCTCTGCCCTCCAAGCCTCCTCTTTTCTTGTGCAGTTTCCTTGGGGTCCAGTGTTGCCACCTGTGTGAATTGGCCTCTTCACACACTCACTAACCTCTGATCTAACTGCACAAACCTGAAGGAGATAAATCCTCATCATGGATGAGCTTCCTTTATAGGAAAAATATTCATCCGACTGATAGTAAACTTTCCCTCATCTAATCTCAATTGGGTCTTTGATAGAACTAACATGCATCAGTTATCCATGAGTGAATACACAATTATCTAATAATAATAGTTGTCACATGCATGTAAGCATCAACAAACTATATCTCATTAATTTAACAACTTGTTAAATTAATCTAACTGAACTCGACTAAGTTAAACTAAGTCAACTGATCCTCTCAATATAGAGCTCATTCTTAATTCCTCAATCAGTGGAGCAAATCAAGGACACATTCCCCAGTGCATGGAGAAATAATTGCATGTTCTCACAAAGACTTCAAGTTTGCTTTTCCTTAACTAATTAACTCATGGAGATTAATTAATTAATATTTTAAACTGTTGGTAAGACCAAATTCGATTTTACTTCCTATAGTTAGACCAGGGACTGCTAAAAATAGGAAGGGACCCATAAATGTTACTTTTAGAAGATGTTATTTTTAGCAGTTTCACCTCTCACCCAAGGTGGCCAAATGGCTCATTAGCCAAACTGCTATTTTTAGAAGTGCTATTTTTAGCAGTTCTATTTTTAGCACTTCCTAAATTTAGCATTTCTTGTTGCACACTTTTCAACAGGTCAGGTTGGTAATCAATGGGCAACTGGAGGTTAGAACCCAGGTCAACCATCCAGTTATACTTATAATCCCTATGGGCAGAACCCTTATGGACAAAACCCTTATGGGCAAAATCCTTCTAGGCAAAGCCAATGGGGGCAGCAAGGAACTGGATGGAACCCTAACGTTGGCTCTTATCAGAGGCCTATGATGTCCTTTAATCCTCAATTACCTTTCTTAGCAACGTTGGAACTACCTGATGTGTCCAAGCTGACGAACGATCCCATCCTTCATAGTCCGTATTGGCCACCGGTTCCAACTAAAATTCCTGGTGATTGTCCCAAGTTTGACAGTAAATCTGGAGAAGATCCTCAAGCTCATGTCATGACTTCTCACCTCTGGTGTTCATCGAACTCATGGCTTGACGATTCTATCTGGCTCCGTCTATTCCAACGAACTCTCACTGGCTCTGCCGCAAAATGGTATATTGAGCTTGCTCATGGAACTTTCCAAGATTTCAAGTCGCTTACTATGGCATTTCTAACTCATTTTCAGTTTCCGATTCGTTATGAAACGGGCACACACCTCCTCACATCGTTGAAATAGGACATGGCCACACATATCTCCGATCACATTCATGAATGGAGAAGGCGTCATTGTTTGATTAATTTCTGGATCCCTGATCAGTTGCTAACTGACTAGTTTACAACCTCGTTCGTTGGTCTGATAGCCCGGGATATTGCTATGGGGGCATGTGTTACTGAAGAGCAAGTTATCGCACGTGCTCAGTATCTTGATTTGGTTTATTCCTAGTCCGGTACGCTGTATGATTATTTCCCTGATGCTCCGCAACCTAGAACCTCTAAGGCTCCGTCAACACCATCTATTGATGGTGTAATTGGTTCCGTTAGTTCGTCTCCCGAAAGTCTTCCGTGACCCCTGCGAAGCAAAAATCTATTGCTCCAAATGAAAATGCTTCTCAAGCCCCTTCTAATCCTAGTAAAACTTCCGAAGTCAATGTCGTCTAGTCCACTGCGGCAGACAAGGCTTCCAAAGGTAAGAAAAAGGGTAAAGGTAAAAATAACGCTGATCCATTGAAGCAGGATGCTCCTAAGCCTCTGGTCGATGAAGGTACCAAACGCAAACCCAAGTATCCTTATCTCATATGTGACGAAGATAACTATACTAAAGATTGTCCTACAGGGTCTAAAGTTAGTCGTTTGCTTAAAGGCACTCTTGGAACTCCTATTGTGCTTAAAGAGCCTTTTCCCTCGCAACAGACTCAAATGGTGGTCGATCAACCTCAATCTTATTCCACTTTTGGCTCCCAGGTTTTTATGGCTGGGACTATTCCCATTCATATCAGTACTCAGTCTAAATAGTACCCCTCTCCTGCTGAGAAGGAATCTAAAGCCCCTTCAGGTGTTCCTTCGTCCCATATTGGTCCTCTCGATATCGAGCAGCCTAGTACTAAGTCGGTCATTCGACCTCCTCCTAAAGGAGTGCTCTGAAAGTCTTCTTACAACCCTAATGCTCGTGCCGCGTAGCACTATAGCATTGTTGAGGACTTAGCCCAAGCCCCTTCGGCTATGTCCACTTTGGAAGTCCTCCAGAGTTGTCCCTCCCAGACAAAGTCTTTGCTATCAGCCATTGGTGGCATTGACCCGACTGATTCGGATTTGATCACTTTCGATCTTGATAATCATGTGCCGAGATTGCCTCATCAGATTGCTTTCCTCATTCAAGTCATCATTAACTCTAAGAATATTCATCACACTGTTATTGATGAGGGCGCCTCCACTTGCATCATGTTTGTTGCTTGTTGGAAGGCTATTGGTTCCCCAACATTGAGTCAGTCTCCTAATACCTTGGAAGCCTTCGATGGTAGAGATTCTCATCCTTTCGGTATCCTCCCATGTTTGCCTATTACTCTGGAGGGGAAGACAGTTGAGGTCGAAGTTGTTGATGCAAATTTGACTTACAACCTTCTCTTAGGTCGAAGTTGGACATATGCCATGCGTGTTGTGGCTTCATCTCTCTTCTGTGTCCTTGGTTTTCCCCATCAAGGGAAAATTGTCACGGTTAACCAATTGTCTTTCTTCGCCTCTTCTTCTTCAGATGGCAACATGCCTTTTGTGGAGCATACCTCTATTCCATATGAAAGCATGGGTGTTGGACTTTTCAAAGATCCTGCCCTTATGGGTGTCTTTTCGCTCCCTCCTCCCAACATCGCTCCCATTAATATGATTTATGTCCGTTCTGATCCTTGGGTTCCCCTTACCGTTGATTAGGTAGACTCCTGGGGTGAAGCCATGTCGTTGAGTCCTGCCGAGCTCAACTATGTAGAAATTGTTTACACCTCAGCTTCATCTTCTGACCCTGCTCCTTCGAGCAGGCCTCTCGACACGTATGTACAATCCCCTTGGCTCGGAGATAGCATTTCTTTGGATCCATTAAAGGAAATATTTTCTTTTGATGAAGTGATTATAGAGACTATGTCTTTCGAGGAGCCTCTTTGGTTCGATCATCACCATCGCTCCTCGTTTCTCCCTGGCCAAGGGGCCATGACTACCTGTCTTGAGAAGTTTGCTTCTTATATCCCCTCACAGCCCCTCCAGACGCCTATTCAAGTTCATGAATTTTTTTCTAAAGGCAACATGGGGAACATTACTCAAACGATGCCCATCAACATCTCTGTCAAGCCAGGGATTGTTGAGAATATTCACATTGGAGTTACCTGTACTCCAGAGGAGATTCAACTTTATACCAATCTTTTCAGAGAATCTCACGATGTATTTGCTTGGTCTTATGAAGAAATGCCCAGTATCGATCCTAGTATCATGGTGCATGAGATCCCTATGTATCATGGTGCACGAGATCCCTACGTATCCTGGTGCCAAGCTTGTTCGACAACGTTTACACCCTGTGCACCTTAGAAAGGTTGTGGGTATTAAGGGAGAAGTTGAAGAACTTCTCAAGGCCAGGTTTACTTACCCTATCCCACTGACTGATTGGGTCTCTAATATTGTCCATGTGACCAAAAACTAGGGCACTATTAGGGTTTGTGTTGACTACCGTGACATTAATCTTGCATGTCCAAAGGACAATTATCTTACGCATTTTATCGACCAGTTCATCGACGATTGTGCTAGGAGTGAGATCTATTCCTTTATGGATGTTTTTTCTTATTACAACCAAATTAATATTTCGCTTGCCGATCAACACAAAACTGCCTTCATTTTCTCGTGGGGTACCTTCGCTTATAAAAAACTTCATTTCGGCCTTAAAAATGTTGGTGTTACCTTCTAGCGAGCAATGTCCTACGCGTTCCATGACATTTGTCACATTGTTTAGCCATATCTGGATGAGCTTCCAGCTCATTCAACAAAGCGATCTAACCATCCAAACCACCTTCGTGAAATTTTTCTTCGTTGTCGACACTATCATATCCATCTCAATCTGCATAAGTGTGTCTTCTGTGTCGAATCCGACAGACTCCTTGGGTTTGTCGTTTCTAAGGAGGGAATCCATCTCAATCCGCTCAAGGTTGAAGCCATCCTGAATCTCCCTCCTCCTACCTCTTTGCAACAATTTCAGAGTTGACAGGGTAAGGCCAACTTTTGACGTCATTTTATTTTGAACTATGCTGAAATTGCTAAACGCTATACGTGGCTCTTAAAGTGTGACACTTCCTTTTTTTGGGATGCCACTGCCCAAGAGTCATTTGAGAAACTCAAGGCCCTCCTTGTTTCTGCTCCTTTATTGCGTTCGCCTGATTATGATCGTGACTACACTCTTTATCTCACTGCTGCCGATAGCACTATTGGCATGGTGTTGGTTCAAGACAACAACAACGGTTCTGAGCACGTCATTTATTATCTTAGTCGCAACCTCCTTGATACGGAAACTTGATATGCTTACGTTGAGAAGCTCTCTTTGGCCGTTGTTCACGCTGTCCAATGTTTCTGTCACTATATTTTGTTGCGCACGACGATAGTGATTTCCGATTGCAACTGGATGACATACATCTTGTCCCATCAATTTCTGGGGGGATCATACTCAAAATGGATTGTTATCCTTCAAGAGTTTGACTTGGAGTTTACTACGGCCAAGTCTAATAAGTCCCTTGTCTTCGCTGAATTGATTTGCTCATTATCGTCCAATATCGCTCCCTCTTGGTTAGAGGATCGCATTCTGGATGATACCCTTTTCTTGATCAGCACCCGTCATCCCTAGTATGGTGACATTATTGTCTACCTCCAGACATCCTCCTTCCATCCTAATTTGTCCACGGATGCTTGGCGACGTATTTGCCATCATTCTCAGCCTTATCAAATTGTTGGGGACACTTTGTATCGTCTCAGCATTGATTCCATTCTCTGTCGTTGTTTGACATTCAAGGAAGCTGAATGAGTCTTGAATGACTACCACTCTGGCGCCTGTGGTAGTCACATGTCTGGTTATGCTACTGAACAAAAGATCCTCCGCACTAGTTATTTTTGGCCCTCTATTTTCAAGGATTGCATTCTCGCTGTCCGTTCCTGTCATGCGTGCCAAATTTACCAACGACAGATGCGTGCGCCCCCATCCCCTTTGCACCCTGTCATTACTGTAGGCCCTTTCGCTAAATGGGGCATGACCTGTAACTCTCACTCGGCCGGGGGGCATGGGTATATTATCGTTGCCATCGATTATTTTACAAAATGGGCTGAGGCGATGCCTACATTATCTAATGACGGTAAGACAGTGGCTCAGTTCTTATTCAATCATGTAATTACTCGATTCGGTGTCCCTCAGGCTATTGTCACTGACCATGGGTCTCATTTTTGTGGTCACATGATGACTGAGTTAACAAACCAGTTAGGCTTGTGTCACGATAGTTCGACGCCTTACCACCCTTAGGCCAATCGCCAAGTCGAAGTCGTCAACAAGGTGTTGGTTACGATGCTTCAGCGAACCATTGGAATGCACAAGTCTAATTGGCATTTGATGTTGTTTTCTGCCTTATGGGCCTACCGTACCTTAGTGAAGGATGCCACTGGATTCACCCCGTTTCAACTTGTTTACGGTTTGGATGCTACCCTTCCGATTGAATGCGAGATACCTTCTCTCAAGATAGCTGTCAAATTACTCCTGAATACTACTCCTGTAGAAGAATGCCTTCTTTACCTAGAGTGGTTAGACGAGACCCATCGGCTTGCCTCTCTAGTCATCGAAGCATAGAAGAAGAGAGTGAAAACTCACTTCGATCAAACGTTACTCCTCATTCTTTTGTTGAGGGAGATTTAGTCCTGCTGTACAATCAAGTGAATGATGTGCTGGGGGCAGGCAAATTCGAACCAATGTGGCATGGGCCTTATATTGTGAAACGTGTTTTGTAGAAAGGGGCCTATGAGCTAATTGACTATGAAGGAAATCCTCTCGATAAGCCCTGAAATGGGCTTTATATGGAAAAATATTATGAATGAATTTTCGTGCATTTGCTGTGTGCATACGTGTGTTTGTTGTATGTGCATGTGTGGCTTGGTGTGTAGGCGTTATTGCCACTTATTGTGTCTTCTTACTTCTTGTGCAAATGTTTGGTGCACCTTGAATCGATTTCGTCGATGGTGCTTATCACAGTACCTGGAATCTCTCCTCCGCAGCATGGGTGATCTACAATCCTCACGGTGAGTTAGTAGACCGTCAAGGTGTTCATCTAGGGTGAAACACAAACAATGTCGCTGAATATAGCACTATCATTGAACTATTGACCAAGGTTGTTAAACTCGATATTCGTGCGTTGATTGTGAATCTGGACTCTCAAATTGTTGTTCTTCAACTTAACGGGCGTTATTCCGTCAGAAACACTCAAATTTTAAGGTTGTATTTGTGTGTTCACTTATTGGAAAGGAATTTTGATTTTATCACATATCAACACATTCCTAGAAGCTTAAACACGTTAACTGATGCATTAGCCAATCATGTATTGGACAGAAATTTACGCAATTTATAAACAAACATTGTATGCAAGTAATGAGACATAGTAATAAACCATAGATAGTGTGTGTGTATATATCGTGTGGTGCACGAAGGCGCTCAAAAAATAATGTGTATGTCAAAAAATAGGGTATATGTTCGTGAAACATTTGAGACACATGTCTCTCAAAATAGCAGAAAATGAAACCTAGGCGTCTATTGTGGTGGGTTCTGCTCCCTATAGCAGACCACTACCCATACTACTCGTCTGAGTAGTCTGTGGACCCTGGGGGATACACCAGCTATATGTATCTGGTACTCTCGTGGGACCTCCTCGAACCCCCTGTAGTCTGGGACACCCTCCGTCAAACCCTCGAGGTTCTGGGTTATCTCCTCCTCTGTGTTACCACCTGGGGGTGGCAGGGTTAGCTCTCTATTCTCCTCTCTCCGTGCTATAGGAGTGAGACCCACAGGTCTCTCAGGTCCCACATCTGCAAAAAATGAACATAATTATTAAGACATATACATATAAAAATCCAAAAACATTATAAAAACAAAAGCATATAAATAGTGTGGTGGTTAACCAAGTGTGTTACCTCTCTCGTCCCATTTCTCAC
This sequence comes from Pinus taeda, assembly GCA_000404065.3. Taxonomy (NCBI): domain Eukaryota; kingdom Viridiplantae; phylum Streptophyta; class Pinopsida; order Pinales; family Pinaceae; genus Pinus; species Pinus taeda. Next base: position 38,106 of record APFE030972756.1, read on the forward strand.
CATGCGGGAGCAGCATGTCAGGGTCTCCTCGAAAGTATGTGCCCACATAGGGCCAATCATCAACAAAAAGCTGTTGTCGATCCAACCACTCCATGAAGAGTGCTCCCCATGAGATTGGCCGATCGCCACCTCCTTGTGGCATCACATGTGCCCATCTGGTGATATGAGTCTCTCGCGGTCCTAGCATTGAAACATCCATGTCCTACAGCTGAAGTAGTGGTACCCGCTCCAGCATGAGTGGTACCAGGATGGACCCATATCCAAACTGTTTGGTCTCTCCACATCGACACTTGGTTAGTTGTCTCTTTAGGTTTAGAGACACTGCCTCGACCCAGTCATACATGGTCGGGTTAAGGAAATCTAGAGCCAATCGTAGTTGGGTTTTAGTTGCCTCGTGCTGTACTTGAGAGCCTCATGCTCTCGTGATCATAAAAATTAAGACACGTAGTGTCAAGTCCTCCACGGTTGGGATGTGCAATTTTCCACTAGTGGGTGACTTGCGTGCCCCCTGGCACACTCGTGCAATCAACATGTCGAGAGTCTCTTCGGCAACCCGCATGCCCTCCATGTAGGGTTTCTCGCCTCGACGAGATAAGCCTATCAGGATATATATTTCGGTCACATAAAACTCAATCTCCTGACCCCGAATGATAAACTTGCCCTCCGTCGGGTTCCACAAACGAATCACGAAATCGAGCAAGTCTAGTTGTGCCTGAAGAGAAGGTGTGAGGAAGAATTTTAGTAACCCGTAGTTCCATGGGGCTCTTCTGCATTGTGGGTCATTTAGGGCTCTTTCATCATCAATGTCATGTGTTCGCTCCTGCCAGGCATACACCATTTTTGCACCCTGCATAAGCAAATGGCAATTGATTAGAATTATTTTGAGTCGCTTTCTTGATTTGAAATGTTGTATTCATGTTCGCGACGCCATCGCGACTATTTTTAAAACAACTGCGATGGCTCAATTTCATAGTTCATTTTTTGTCGGATCGTCGTAGGGGTATACGTGTTTCCTGCGATGATGTGGATTGTGGTGTGTATAAAATCCTCGATCGTCACGAACCCATGCGGGACTTCCGCGACGACCGAGGCGCGGATTTGAAACCAAAAATCCTCCCAAATCCACCCAAAATGCATGAAATTCGACTTGAAAACAATCAAAATGCAAGGATGAGATTGATGTACTTGGTGAAAGTCTCGCGTGAAATGGTTGATCACAGGTGTCAGAATTGAGCTCCAAAATCACACAGGTACGTAGTTGAAAATTTACCAAAGGTTAAAACTCAAAACATAAATGTAAAAGTGATTTACCATGAGTCTTTATATAGGTAGTTTTCGAAATTTTAGGGTTTTTAACCTATAGGACTTAGCATTTTACAACATGTTTTGATTTTTTACCTATGGTTTTAGGGTTTTGACCTAGTTTTTCATACTACAATGTATATTTTTGTCGAATGGATCTTATATTTCGTTTTTTCTGTGCAAAAATAGGGGCGATAGATACATTTAATGATTGACATGCTTGCTCTATATTGTGAAAATTTTCCACAAGTCTTCTTTAAGCCCTTTTCTGACTTTTTAAAGACAAAAAGATTGTCGAGTTTTCCTTTTGACTCGTTAAATAGATAAAAAGGCGGTCCACTTTCAGCTCTTTTCCGACCGTATAAACGTAAAAAGATGGTCGGGCTTTTGTTGTTTCCAGCTCGTTTTTGGTTATGAAACATCGTGTCTCCATTCGCTTTTTTGCTCTTTTGGATCGGGAACACTAATTACGAAAAGTACTCCTTGATTGAAATGGTCAAGAGATTCTCTCGAGTATTGTTTTCTACTTTTTCGGGCTCGAGGGACACAAATTTATGAAAAAGGACTCCCCTAGAGTTTTCTTTTCCGTGTCTTTTTCAAACTCTCTAAACATGAAAAAGACTCCAAGTTTTACCTATGTCAGACTCATTAAACTCTGACGACATTGGACTCATTGCCATGATGAGACTCGAGATTCTCCTCCCTAGGGCTCATTAAAATTTTACTAGGTTGGATTTGTTTGAATGACGAACTTATATCGCAAGCATATGCTATCCCCTTCAAGCTTGTTTTTCAAAAATAATTGGGGTACTCGCCAGCGATGGTGGGGGAAAATTTGGAAATCATCATTGGTTACTTATGACAGCCAGTCACTCTTGAACATCGACACTTTTGTTTCTCACCGGGTTTGGGGCATCCTCACATCGTCGTTAGCCTTCCAGGATTTGGGTTTGCCATTTTGCCTCATTCCATTTGATCCTTGTCGTCTCCCTATGACTTCCGATCCCTTGGTACCAAAATGTTGTCGCCTCCTGGAGTCGTGTCACCAATATGTTCAAGAGTATAATCCTTCTTCAGTTTGCACCCTTACCTCCTCCCCTGTTTCTTTGTTTCACCATCTTCCTCTTGTTCCTTGTCTCTTGTCGTTGATGGGAGAAACATTATGGCCCTACTGTAGTGGGTCACTTCCTGTCGACACCAGCTCATTATCCAGGAAGTCGATCTAGAGATTCCTTTCGGTATCTTGGAGTTTGCATGCCTCAATGGCAAGTTATTCGCGCTCGACGACAGACTTACATCATTGGTCTTCGATCGGGTGATTCCACGAGTGTTCGACCTCAGATCATTCTTCACACTTTGTGGATTGTACTGGCAGTACCTTGAGAACCATTGACATTACTGGTGGTCTCTCTCACGCTTGTTAATAGTTTATATCATTGACCAGTAGTCAAGCGACTTTCTACCATGCTCGACTTCAACACATCTCTTCGCATGTTAGAAATTGTACTATGATCAGTTGGGTTTCAAGACCCCAGACTAAGATTACATATGTTCAGGTTCCGTGGATTGGTTCATGATTACATGCATTACTCTTTGACTGGATGGCTACGACCATACCTCTATCTTTATAATATATGGTCTTATTGACTGGATGGCTGCATCCATACCACAGACCAAACTTCATATGTCTTTTGGATGGTTGCGCCCATGCCTAGACTACATGTATTTCACTATCAGAGATATCAGTTGTACTTGTGCCTACAGGTTCTCCACGATGGTGTTTCGGTTCAATTATGATTTTGTAAAGCATTTCACCCCTCCCACTCTCTCGGGCTTCATGCTTTAGGGAGCATCTGTTACACAATAATTTGTCACCGACTTCATATCAGTCCCCAAGTGACATCTCCATTGTGTCATACATCATATAAACATGTCCATATCTTCCCACTTTAAGAAGATCAAGAAAGTGCTCTCTAATCCTGAAGATTGACCCTTTTACCTATGTTTTTGCATTGTCACGAGTAATCATCATTGTTCTTGCGATGATTCTCTGTGTTAAACTATAATGTCACGTCGTTGTCGCAGGGGCGCATCAGTTTCCTGTGACGGTCGGATTTTAGGGCTCAGCGCAAGTTCTCTAGTTCCTTCTTGTGACGATTTGTCTGAATGCGTTGCTTCCATGCAATGTCGCCGTTGAGCCCTAGTGTATGACTTGTGACGATCTAGATATGGCGAATTAGTTCAAATAGAATGCTTCTGGGTGATTCTAGAGCTGGTTATTGGGTCAAAGGAGTTCGCCTTTCCTCCGCTGGGATGGTAGTTCCGCCCTTTGAGAAACCTCCCTTGAAGATAAGCTCCCTCTCCCTTATTTCATGGAGGCTCCTCCTCCTATAAAATCATTCCCCATTGCTATGATCAGCTAGCTCCTAGTTCTTGGTTTTGGATTGAAGCAAATTAGCTAGCTTTGGTGTGAGTTTGCAGTGTGAATTGCTGATAGCTTAGAAATTGGTTGTGGAGTGCCTTAGCCTTGTATTAGAGCTTGTGAGTGAGAGAGAGAGTTACCATCCATTTGGGAGATCCATTATTGAGAGTGAATGCTTGAAGAAACATATCGACTGGACCCTTCGAGAAGGCTTGCGATGTCAAGGCTTAGTTGTAAGCTTTTCTTTTGATTTATTCTAATACAATCAATGATGGTTTCCTATGTCTTGTGTATAATATGCTTGATATCTTATGGTTCCTTGACTCTGTGAGTAAATAGATCATTGTTGTTCGCAATTACGTGTTCTGTTATTCTCTTGTGTTGTTTTAGGTTGATTTCTCATTGAGGAGAATTAAACGATTGATGTGGCAGCACAACGGAAGCTTCATTGAACACCGGTTTGAGGTAGGCCTTCAACGATGACTGTTTAAGGAAATTGATTGTTGTTTTGTTTTGTTGTGACTATACCCACTCTAGGGCTAGAGGGGTTGCCTCTGTCTGCAGAGGGAACATTTGCTACTTCACACACATGCTCCTCTTTCTATAATAGAAACAAAGTGTGGATCAAACATAGGAATTGTTTACACTCATTAACAGTGACTACATATGACAACAACCTTGAAACAAACAATGGCCTAAATTACATATGTGTAGTGATGAGAAGTGATTGTATTAACCTTGTTAACAACAAATGAAAAATTGTGTACATGATAGTAACAGTGATATGAAGCAATCTTTTGTTATGACAAAGACCTTGTGATAATGACCTTTTGTGTGATCCTCCTTTGACGAAAACTATTGGAATAGTGGATAGAGAATGTAAGGGTTGAACTGTGGTAACTTATTGACTTTGACTTAATTCTAGCACTGACTTATAAACTTGTGTAGCAGTTGTTGTTAAAGACAACAGTAAGGTGCAACAAGAGTGACAACGGCAATGATGTACATTAGTGGTAATTGCAGTAGCAGAAGTTAGTAGTAAGGTACAACGAAAATTCAATGAAGAGATTGTGAACAATAGAGGACAATGATGCATGTTGAGAGTAGTTGAGGTGGTGCACAACAAAGGCACATTGGATAGTGAGGGTAGCAATAGTGTAGCAACAAACACAATGTGGACAAAAGAAGAGATTGAGGATAGTGAGTGTAACAGTGGATAGAAGTTGTGGAGCAGTAGTGTTTGGTTAACTTATTGATTGCAAAGGAGACTAAAGACTCCTACAGAATCAGTCTGTATATATTCAAACTTGGTATTCTTACACTTCCTTCCAACACCACTGATAAATTGTGTATGTAATCATACATGTAAGAAAGCTTGGTTCGACAACATATTTCTGGTGTATTGTCTCTCATGTGATGTGATTTCTTGTGTTTCATATAAATGTTTAAATTAACTAACAATTGTAATATCAGGGAAATATTGATTCACCCCCCTCTCAGTATTTCCAACATGGACCTCCTGATCTATCCACTTGGCTCTCCTCCTAAATGTGTTGGAATTCGTTGACTGAGTGGCTACGTCCACTCATCCTGGTCTCTTCTCTTCATCATCCTACTAGTCGGCCCACTTGCCAACTAGTCGAGATTCAAACTATGATATTGGCTAAGGCTCCTTCTTGGGAGATCTAACCTACTCTTTCTCTAATGATTCCCTTAAGACTTCGATCTCCCCAACCCTCATGTCTCTACTCTGCACACTTCATGCCTTGTTTCTCAAGGTTGTACTCGTATCAACCTATAGCAGGTACAAATTATTCACCCTCACACCTATTTTCTTCTTACATCCATATGCTAAGTGGTTGAGGTAAACTTTACCTCTACTGAAGATGAAATCATAACCATTGTCCTTAATGGTAGCTACTAAAACAAGGCTCTTCTTCAGGCTTGGAATATAGAGATCTCTAAGATGGAGAGAGATACCTGACTCCCTCTCAAAACTAACAATAACAACTCCTCTAGTTGCATACTTTCCATCATCTCCTCGCTCAATCTGAAATTGCATGTCCTTCTACTTCAGATGGCTAAAATACTCCTTGTTCCTAGTCATGTGGAAGGATGCTCCTAAATCAATATACCATATGCTACTTCCTATTGAGCTTTCCATACAAGCTATCAATGAGAAATATTTCTCAAACAGAGAAGAAAACACATATACCTCAGACGATGTAGCTGCATGATCCTTATTGGACTCCTCCTTCCGATTAGGACACTTAGTGGCATAATGATCAACTTGATGGCAATGGAAGCACTTGATCTTGCTCAGATCCTTCTTCTTCTTCTTATCTCCCTTTTGACTAGACTTGACCTCTACTTAGCCCTTCTAGGGAAAAGTTCTCCTTGTCCTTTTTCATAGTTGATCTCCCAACTCTCATCCCTCTCTAGATTTCTTCTTGGACACAATCTAACCACATCCTTTCCTATTTGGGAATATTCTCTCTACCACTGACTGCATCCTGAAAATTATCCCTAAACTTATGAAGACTCAAAAGTTCACTATCTGCTAAAGTCATGCCCACTCCACCTAGCTCATCCCAAACTTTAGTGAACTTAGAAATATGATTATGGGCTCTCCTTTGCTCAGTCATAGACTTCTTCGCTTCTTCTTGAGAGAAAGATTCCTGACATCATTGGAACCTTGATACAAATATAAGATGACTTTAAACATATCATATGGTGTCTTATTCTCATGGAGATGAGGGATAATATGATCCCTGGTCCCCTTAAGAATGATCCCCCTCGCCTTAGTGTCATTCTTATTATGCTAGATCAATTTTTGGGCATCTTGAGGTGGAGCTATTGCCTACTTCACATACTCGAGCACTCCATTATCTTCCACTAACACTGAGATCCTCTCCTTCCATGAGTATAAGTTCAAAGCTCTCTCTAAACTATGATCTGATCATATTCCTTGGAACACTATATTTCTATCCAAAGAATTGCTCCACTCTTCAAAACTCTAGCGCAAGCCTCTTGCTTAATCTACACTCCTCACTGACTAGTCAATTTGGTGTTGGTCTTTATGTTGATCTCAACTACTTAGATGAATAATTGAAAACAAGGAAACTAAATATTGAAACCGAATTTACTTTCACCAAGTTACAAAGTTTCTTAACAACTTATAAGGAGTGGAATAAACACTAGAGAAAAAGAACAAAATCACACAAATTGACATGCTTGTTTACCTAGGAAACCTAAAAGGGAAAACCTATTATATTTTTTTGTGGTATTTTATTGTTTTTTCTTGAGCAATTGGATCTATTACAAAGAAATTTGTCTCTAAGAAATCATTCTGCTTCTTCTCACTAATCTCAATGGATACAATTGATCTCAGTCTACCTTCATCACTGCTTGATCTTGACCCTCTAGCACACAACTGTTCGGCTGGTGTATACCTTTACCTGCCTTACAAATCCCTTGATCCTACTCCTTGGTCTTTGTGCACTAGCAACCTCCTAAATCCTTGCACAAATCCTCCTATTTCATAGTGCAAACCTGGTTCCTATTTTGTAGTGCAAATCCTCCTATTCTCTTGCGCCCTTGTGTTCTGTGCACAATCTCCTAAATTATAGCACACTTGGGGTCTGTGCACAATCTCCTAAATTATAGTGCACTTGCAATCTCCTATTCATTAGGGAATAAGCTCTCAAATCTACACACTCCATAATCAAAGATTTATCTCACAAACTTGTGAACTATCTTATCTCACAAATTTTGTGTAGAAGACTTATGATTTATTATGCCTTTGTCCTCCTCTTTATAGACCCAATTCAAGCATGCAAGGGGCCTAGCTTAATTTAGAAACTCAAGTTCTAATTTATGAGTTAACTGAGAGTCCATTTGATTCTCTCTCCAATCAACACTTGGAGTATTAATTTGTTCTCCCTTTAATCAAGAATGAAGACTAGCTCACTGTATAACTGAACTTCTAACTACCACCTTCTTCTCTAGTCAAATTGATGAAGACTCCACATAACTGAAGCTCCAACTCTATACACACCATCTTGATAATTATTCCGGTAAAATGGAATGAACTCATAAAATCACACTCATATTGAGATATAGACAAATAGAGGTCTTCATTGGCTAAGAGGCATGCTTGAAGACCTTTATCCACTACATTTTCAACATGTTTCCACATTCCCCGGTCTCTTGGCAAGGTGGGATGGTAGAAACAAACCCCCCCTTTTGCTCGGAAATCACCCCATACGAGCATGGTGTCTTTCCATATAAGCTTCAATCACATTTCCTCGAGAGAAGAGTCCTAAATCCTTGCACAAATCCTCTTACTTCCTAACGCAACCCTAGCTCCTATTTTGTAGTGCAAAGCCTCCTATTCTCTTGTGCAGTTGTGGTCTCCTATTCATTAGGACACAAGATTTGTGCACAATCTCCTAAATCCCAGTGCACTTGTGCTCTCCTATTTCTTAAGACACAAGCTCTCAAATACGCACACTCCACAATCAAAGATTGATCTCACAATCTCATGATCTATCTTATCTCACCAATTCGAGCATGCAAGGGGCCTAACTCAATTTAACAACTGTGGTTCTATTTGACGAGTTACCTGAGAGTCCAATTGATTCTCTCTCCAATCAACACTTGGAGTATTAATTCATTCTCCCTTCAACCAAGACTGAAGACTAGCTCGCTCTAATTGAACTTGTAGTTGTCACCTCATTCTGTAGTCAAATTGATGAAGCTCCAACTCTACGCATGCCATCTTGATGATTATTCCAGTAAACTGGAAATAAACTCATCCTAACTGAAGTCTAACTCATGAGCTCACACTCGTACTAAGAGAAAGACAAATTGAGGCCTTCACTAGCTAAGTCACAAGCCAAGAGACCTTTACTCATTACATTTTCAAAATGTTGCCACATCCCCTAGTCTCTTGGCCAGGTGGGATAGAATAAAACGCACCCCCTCCCCCGTTTTGCTCGGAAAGCACCCCATACAAGAGTGGTGTATCTTTTTGTATAAGTTTCCATCACATTTTCTCGGGAGGAGAGTCTAACAAGAGGTTCTACAGTAGATGAAATTTTGGGCGAGGAGTCCATACTTCCATAATAAGCCAACATATCAATAACCTTGTTTCTTGTTCTACAGACATGGGAGGGAATATTGATTGGGATGTTAATGATTAGGGAGGAGACCCTATATAATAATTCTTCCAACTGCCAAATTTTGGAAATTTTCTGCATTGTTGTGCCATTTTAAAGTTTGCAAAGCATGTTTATGATAAGTTAGGAGTTCCCTTTCGTGAAGAGCTTGGAGAAGCCTTGATTTTGCACTATTTATAATCCAATTATGAGTATAGTAAGTTCTACAACATTGCTTCTATTAAGGCCAAGTGTGCAAGAATAGGAAGAGTGGAAGACCATGGTGGTTTCCAAAAATGTTGCCATATCTAATTGGACCTAGATTTTGTTTTGAGGCATCATTGAAATTCAATTTTAGGAAGGAGGGTGGGGGAGATAAAGTGTTAGGGATTGCAAGATGAGGCAAATGAGTGCCTATAGGGGTAAGGGAAGGGGAGAAGGAACAAGGTGCCAACTATTGAGGAGTCAGGCTTCTTAGCCATGACCCTACCAATATTGGGGAGACTAGGGGAGGGTGATAATGGTTTCTTTTATATTTTTTAGAATGGAATTCCAGATAGAGTCAAGGAGAATGGAAGATCCCTTAGAGGTTTGACGATTGTGCTCCTTCCATATTTCCCAAAGTAGAAAGTCAGGTGAGAGTGTCCAAATACGATTGAGGATTGAGTTGGAGAATACATGATTTCTCCATCTTGTGATTGGTGTTAAGAATACTAAGATGACCCCTATCAGAGTTAGTGAGACATTCTTTCAATCGAATCCAGAGGAAATTAGAGAAGGTGCAGTTGTTGAATAAATGTTCATGACTTTCCAAGTTGAGAAGACAAAAAGGGCATATGCAAGGTCCTTGGAAGCTGTGTTTTTAGATGTTGACCCACATTAGGGTCTTGTTTTGAACTAGGAGCCATAAAAAAAAATATGTTTTAGCCATGTGTTTTAATGCCAAATTTTAATCCATAACTCATCATTTGGTATTTCTTGATGCCCCACTTCTAGATGATAGGCTTCACATATGGAAAATGAACCTTTTGAAAAATAGCCCCATCGAAGTTTGTTTGGTGGGAGGAATAGGGAATTAATCTTTGTTGGAGATTACTCTAGAATTGTTGCAACAATTCTCCCTCTGGCATGGGCTACCAATATTTTGGCGGTATGTGTTGTCTCCATTATTGACTAATGCCTGAGTAGATCCAATAATAAATAAGTTTTGTTAATCCTTTGGTAGTCATCTGCATACACATCTTGTCCAATCGTTGTTGATCTCAGAGTTTAGGGAGATGTTGCCATGAGTCATCGCAGAACAAAGTAGTACAACCATCCTTGACTTCCCATAAGCAATGTTGTTAAATTTAGGTGCATTCCCTTTTTAGCTAGAGTCCATACAAATGAAACAAAAAGTGGAGAATGCATTCATATAAGGTGTTATGGAGGCATGTGAGGAGCATATTTTTTATGCCATGGGAATTTCTAGATATCTAAGCCTCCTTATATCTACATCCACCATGCTTTTTCTCCCAATACTATTGCCATGATAGTGGGATTTTGTAGACACAATCCTCCTTTTAGTTTTGGTCGAGAAGGCTTTTCCCATGCAAATAGGGAACTCTCCAAGTTAGCACCTCTCCAAACAAAGGAGCATTGTATTTGATGAAATTCCTATAAGATCGAGGTTGGCGCCATGAGATTAGAACATAAGTAAATTAAGAGAGTGTGGAGCATCGCTTTTAGAAGTCCCAACCTCCAAACAACATTAAGGGAATGAAAAGCCCAACCTGCCAGTTCGTTATTGAGTTTGGACAACAGTCCCTTCCATAAGCACCATTTGAGGGAGCTATCAGCTAATGGAGCATCGAGGTACTTTGAGGGGAGTTCGCTTATCTAGAATCCTAGGATTCTTATGATATGCCTCTGAACAAAGAGAGGAGTATTAAAAAAAAAACTTGAGACTTGGTCTTATTGATTTCCATACCTGAAGGTTGACAAAACTCCTCCAGAATTTGAATGAACTTTCTTGCCTCATGAATGGTGGGAGTTCCCATGTCCATGATATCAATATGAAAACTCCTCTCTACTACTTACCACCCTCGCACTTCATTATGGACCATTCTCACTCTTCTCACCACTTTCGCACTTCATTATAGACCATTCTCGCTCTTTTGTCAATTCAAACACCTCCTATGTTGACACTCATTGTAATGCACCTCTTGTCACTTGCTCACTTCTCTACAATTTCCTCTCTTGGATATTTTAATTTATATATGCTTCCTTCATTCCAACTTGGCACGTTTTCAAATGGATCCTAGATCTATGCCACTTCCCGTGCTTAGAAAATAATTTTAGAAATCCCTTTGGTCCAACCTCATTCAAATATTTGACCTGGAAGCACTTACGTAAGTGGTCTTCCTTATTAGTTAAGCTCCCTTCCATCCAACTTTGAAACCTTGGGATTTTGGAATTGGATTAACCATCAAATTTGAAATTTTCTAGGAGTTCAGGAAATATCTAGGAAACCTATTTGAAATTTTCTAGGAGTTCAGGAAATATCTAGGAAACCTATTTGAAATTTTCTAGGAGTTCAGGAAATATCTAGGAAACCTTTAAGTATAAACAACCTTGCAAAACCAAGTTTTATTTGGACTTGTGACAAGAACCTTCTTTTGTTAAGAGTCAATCATCTTTCTATTCCCTGAGACCATTAGACGATGGATACTGTGCTATCAAACATTCGGGAGGAAACACCCCTGGATATGCCATTCAACACCCAAGTGCTAAGCCAACAAGTGCCTAGAACCATGCAATGTGACCAAGGGATTTCCATATTGTGTCCCCAGGCTATCGCGAAATCTTAAACACCCATTTCTAAACCATCACTCTAGGATTCCAGGTGCCAGTGGCACTAAGCCTTCATATGCTACACGCTAGCCCCTTTTGACCAACCCCTGTGATTATGAGCCAACATTATCTGGTGATTGAGTGTTCTTTTGTAAAACACCACCACAGGATTGTAAGGCATTGTGGGCCAGATGGCGCCAAAATTTCCATCGTCTATCGATAACTTATTTTGTCTCTCAGGCTTGTCAAATGACATATCCCAAAATATTAGGTGATCTGATAGAAAAATACTCCTCCATGATTCTAGGGCTCTGGGGCCCAATTATCCTACCACCTCATTCTTTCAATAACTGATCATAGTTCGACAAGTGACAAGCGCTAATAAGATCTCTACCACATGACATGCTTCCCTTGCGTCGCGTGTCACTCACCTTTACACTGTTGGTAGGTCCAAAAATGCTAAATTCGGGTGAGACATGTCCACCTCTACCACATCACTTGCTCCACCTAACACACCCACATCACTATTACTTTGTTGTCCAATTGGCATATCCCAGATGTTGGGCTATCAAGAAAAATTTTAAACTTTTGCATGCCTTATGTTCCAAGGACCTGATGGGGACTTTATCCCTTAGGCACTGTGTGACCAAAGGCTTGACCAAGAGCCAACCATCATAGATATCAGAGAAATTTATTGAATTTTGCACATCCAATGTTCTAGGGGCACTTAGCTCTTGATCACTACTTATTAAGTGTCTTGTGATTGGGAACCTGACCTTCTTTTGTTAAGATTCAATAATATTTCTATCCCCAAGACCATCAGCCGATGGATATTGGGCTATCAAACATTCGGGAGGAAACACCTATGGATATGCCATTCAACACCCAGGTGCTAAGCCAACAAGCTCCTAGAACCATGCAATGTGACCAAGGGATTTCCATATTTTGTCTCCAAGCTATCAAGAAATCTTAAACACCCATTTCTAAACCATCACTCTAAGATTCCAGGGGCCAGTGGCACTAAGCCCTCATGTGCTACACGCTAGCCCCTTGTGACCAAGTCATGTGATTATGAGCCAACGTTATCTAGTGATTGAGTGTTCTTTTGTAAAACACCAACTCAGGATTGTAAGGTGTTGTGGGCTCGATGATGCCAAAATTTCCATCGACTATCGGTAATCTATTTTGTCTCTCACGCTTGTCAAATGACATATCCCAAATTATCAGGTGATCTAATAGAAAAACACTCCTCCAAGATTCTAAGGCTCTGGGGCCCAATTATCCTACCACCTCATTCTTTGAATAGCCGATCATAGTTCGACAAGTGACAAGTGTTGACAAGATCTCTACCACATGACATGCTTCCCTTGCATCATGTGTCACTCACCTTTACACTGTTGGTAGGTCCAAAAATGTTGAATTCAGGTGAGACATATCCACCTCTACCACATCACTTGCTCCACCTGACACACCCACATCACTACTACTTTATTGTCGAATTGGCATATCCCGGATGTTGGGCTATCAAGAAAAATTTTAAACTTTTGCATGCCTAATATTCTAAGGGCCTAATGGGGACTTGATCCCTTAGGCACTGTGTGACCAGAGGTTTGACCAAGAGCCCACGATCTTAGATATCAGAGAAATGTATTGAATTTTGCACATCCAATGTTCTAGGGGCACTAGTTATTAAGTGTCTTGTGACTGGGAGCTTGACTAGGGGAATTACCATATTAGATATCGAGAAAATCCATGAGTGTTGGAATTGAAAACCATCTAATGGTCAAGCATCCAATAGATGAACTGACACTTGATGATAAATTTTCCTTTCATTAATAGATGGAGAGTCTATCACATTTGGCTCCACTAGTGCCATACCACCCTATTATGGTTTTGTATTGTGTTAAGCAGTTTCAGGGGGGCAAGCAACATATCCTTTCATTGAATGTCATGTACCTTCAATAGCTTTATTTTCTGGCGTCATTTATTTGGTTAAGCATCTAGTAGGTTGGGACCCCACGAAATAAATAAGGGCTATCGATCTCATCCAAGTTGTGTTAAAGCATTAATCCACTGATCCAAATTGTTTTGCTAACTATTGATCTAAGGATTTGCATTGTGCATCCAAATGTGTTCCTCCTAGTATCGACATCAATGACAACTCATTCTAATCACTACCCGTGGCATTGACTAATCCAAGTTGTTTTGCACTAATCTAACTATGCTCCCCCTGGCATTGACATCAATGACAACAAATTTTCTAACATTTCAACTATTTGAGGGGAAGATGCTAGTAAAGATGAATCTATGTTATTTAATTCAAGAATCTACATGAGAATGTTCGTAGAAATCTATTGGAGCTTCATCGCTCCCTTTTGTACCAAGTCTCAGATGTAGTGGTACTTGATCTTAATGTGCTTCAATTTGTCATGGAAAACTAGATTCTGAAAGCTTCACACAACTTTGATTTTCACAATGTTTCACGGTCATCTCCAATACCTGATCAAACAATCCTACGAGCATCTTCTAAAAACACACTGCTTCACAACTCGCCAAACTAGTTGCAATATACTCAACCTTTGTAGTGTTGAGTGCAACAAATGTATGCTTCTTGCTCATTCAAGATATCATAGAAGAACCCAACCTCAAGCAACATCCTAATGTGCTTTTCCCCGTCTTTGACACTTCCTGCCCAATTAAAATATGAGTATCCCTATAGTTGTACTTCACCATTTGAGACAAATCACAATCCATAACTAATTGTATCACACATATATCTCAACACATGCTTTGTCGCAATCCAATGTGCATGCCTAGGTTACACAATGAATTGGCTTAGTGATCACTGCAAAGCAAATATAGGTATGGTATTAACCAAATACATTAAGGATTTGATCAACTATTGATAAGTAGAGGGATCCACCAAATCTGAGCCAGAGCCTCTCAACTTCTTTAGATTGGTTGTCATGGGAGTGGCCATGGACTTGCAATCCATCATCCCAAATCACTGAACGATCTTGACAATAATATACTTCCATTGACCAAGAAAAATCTCATCCAACTTCTCCCATACTTCCAATCCCAATAAGTAATGCATCAAACCTAGATTCTTCATCTCAAACTCAGAGGTCAAATCGCTCTGACACTAAAGAAGAGCTTCCTGTGATATTTTTGAATGCTTCCTTTATTACGTAAGCAAATCCTCTTGCAACTTGTTGTTCCCTCTGTCATGTGGGCAAGTCCTTCTGCTCCCATCAGAAATAAATTGTTGACATATAATAGCAAGATCACAAGCTAACTTTTAACAACCTCTTAGTAAAGATTGGGATCAACATCACTCTTGGTGAAACCAAGACTCATTAGGTATCCAACAATCTGAGAATACCAAGCCCAAGGTGCCTGCTTGAGTCCATACAAAGCCTTCTTCAGACTGCAAACATGAGGCTCCTTCTCATGTATCTCAAAGCCTTGGTGTTGCTCTATGTACACTTCTTCCTCAATCACTCCCTTAAAGAAAGTGACTTTTTACATCCATTTGATGCAATTTCTAACCCATAATAAAAGCAATAGAAATAACAGTTCTAATAGAAGTGTACCAAGCAATTGGAGCAAATGTCTCTTCATAGTCCGGTCCCTCTTTCTGGGATAACCCTCTTATCACGAATCTCACTTTGTACTTCTCTATGATGTCATCTACCACATGCTTGATCTTGTAGATCCACTTGGAAGTACCATTAACTTCCCCTCAAGTCTCAGTATTTTTCCATCATGGCGTCCTTCCATAGTTGAATGGCTAGGAATCAATGATGTGACTCATCAGTCGTACATCTCTTGAGTACTTCTTATGTCGTTTTCTTTTCATGAAAGTGCCTCGAGGAGCAACATGCCCCTTTACGTCCTGCAATGTACTTTGAAGCCATGTTGATCCCTTCTTGGATTCTGGAACACAACCCTAAGTGGGTCCACTGGTTCAATGGGTCCTTGATGATCTAAATGATGTTCCACACATATAAAAGGACCCGAACCCACATCCTTAAGAGCCTTCTACTCATCATCACGAGAGATCTTTTGGATCAGCAGTGGGTTGCATCCTTCCACTCTAACTCACTATCTACTCACTTTGAACTAGAAGCTCTTCCGGTCATCTGGCATGGTTCTAGATGTTTGCACAATTTGTCCCTTTTGAACACAAATCACTCTTGCTGAGTTTATGCTCGATCTTCGAAGAATCCTAAGAGATGTCCTTTAAATCTCCTACACTAATTTCTTATGAACTGTTGATATTCAACCCACACATATTCTCCAACCATTTACTCATTGGTGCTATGAGGTTAAATCTCTCACATCAAAATTTGTATTTTACTCCATTGGAATTAGCAATATAATCCACCCACATTGACTTTATTATTTTGTCTCTCCATAATTTATGTGATTCTTGCATAAATTTAAGTAGAAGTAAAAAGAAAATATGCAATACATTCTTTAACTTTTGGTAATTAAACATATTTACTCAAGATTACTCCCCACCATAATTTATACAATTCTTTGCATAAATTTAGGTAGGAGTAAAAGTAAATATGGTATACATAAAGATTGTAACAAGCTTTAATATCATGTTCATTTTTTAGTGTTAATGAGAGAAACACAATTTTCTACAATTAATAATTACTTCCAATGATATATAATATTACCTTAACACATCCCACAACATCATTAAGTACACTCAAAAAATTCAACAAGTCAAAACTCAAGAAATTCAAGAAATCCAACGCCTCCCAAACTTCAACCTCTTCCTCACGTTACTTACTTCTCACGTGGGAGAGTGAATAAATGTGTGTAATGAGTGAGTAAATGAGCCGTTAAAATATCATTTTATAGCGGTGCCCAAAGAAACATGTCTTTTTGCCAAAAAAATTTTTTTCCTTTTAATTTTTTTTTAACTTGTCCAACTTCCCAAAAAATAAATCAACCCATATTATATATAAAACTAAAACATATTTGAAATATTATTATTTTAAATTTCAAATGGCTTTATAGTTTAAGAATTGAGATAATTCATTCATTCAAAAAACACATGCACCTTTCAAATTTAAAAGTACCCTATGAGATTTAAAATTTGATATATTTGATTATCCAAAAAGGGTTAATACTTCAATGATTATCAACTTATTATTCTATACACTCAACTATTTACTTGTTATTTGGGGATATATTTTTATTGAATATCACATTATGATTATGCTATTATTGCCTGAAACAGTATTTTGGTTTTGGGCTTTTGCTAACGATGGTTCCTGGTTCATGCCTGCCTATTTGAACACAATTGTTCGTCCATATGAAAACAATTGTTTAGTAGTTACTTGACCTTGTTTAGTAGTTTTGACCTGTGACTTACAATTTGCTATTTTTGTAATGGCTTAGAGAGATTGACAAAAAACATGAACCAGTCAAAACAAAGAACTACTTATCACTGATCAAAATTGTTCCACTGGTAAAGCAAGAACTGCATAGTAAATAGTGGTCGTTAGAGAGAGAGAACGAACCAGATCTTCTGTGGTGCAAGCTGAACTTGGTGCAATGATCTGAGAAAAATCTTACGCAACTCTACATAGCACAAACAAAATGCATCATGTAGTGTAGTTGGTGGTTAGCCATACCTTTTCAGACTTTTCAAGGAAAGAATACCGGTAATGGAACATTTCCATTATGTAAATTTTGGCTTTGACAGCCCTGGGATACAGAGGATAAATTCTGTCATTGTCACCTAGGCTTCGTCTCTAGCCTCTAGTGCTCCATTATTATTATTATTTTAACAAATCAATGGAATTTAAGCATGCAATCATGCGAAACAATGCTCACAATTAATAAGCTATTCTACAATATAGGATTTATATCAAACAATAATTACAATCATATTGAAACATCGGTTTCCACCACTCAATCAAGCACCAGCAATTTCCATCACTTAATCAAGAACCACCATTGCAGAGAATTTAGAAGTACACACTAATCAGCAGCAGCAACAACAATGGCCCTTACATCATCCATTGCCCCTGCATTTCTCTCGTTTTAGTTGAATGAGAAATGCTCTCAAGCTGGATTCCTCAACCTGTACAGTGACAAAGTTAGTTAATTATGTCATATTCATTGCTACCCAAAAAAATGATACCGCAAGAAATTGTGAAACATTGTCCCATTACCTCCAGTGCCCCGGTTGTAGCTAATAAATCCTTGCATTCATCCAGTAATGCTCTCTCTTGTGCAACTGCTGCTGCAAGCTCTGAGACCAAAATGCTCATATCCTCTACCTGAAACGACATATCATACCTATCTGGTTATGGAGTCGATTTGATAAGATACCATACACTAGTGGGAATTGTTATCATGGCCGTGGATAATTCATAGCTTTTGTAGGATATAATGGAAATAGAGATACTATTTCAAAATTGTTATAATGGCCATAATTGATTCCACAAGCTTTGGCAAGATATATACACATGGATATATGTATTTATATACATGTGCATATGCATAATAATGGCTATAATTTATTCCAAAGCTTTTGCGAGACATATACACATGTATATATGTACGTATATGCATAAGCACATGCATAATTATGTTTCCCCTTGCTTGCATCACTACGGCTGTGTTTTATTATGTATCAGTTTGCAAGCGTGCTTGTAAATGCACAAGTCCAATATATTTAATTTTCAAGCCCTTCATTCTCATTGTCCATATACACAGTAAAATAGCATGCAATAATATAACATAGCACTGCAATAATATGAAGATGGATCAAAATGGTAAATGGAAATGAATGAAAAACATATATCATCAGTTTGGATGATTGTAACATGTCTAACATGTCTGTACAAGAGTCTATATATATGTATCTATAGACACACGCTCATTCATTATGTGTATACATAGAATGTGTTCATTGCTGATTACAAAGCCAATGAAAAAACTTATGCTTGTTATGGAGATTCTTAGCTACTAAATTGTAGATTTGAGTTGTTAAAGGACTCAGCTACAAAGTCAAAAATTGAATTTGTGACTAGGCTCCAGGATGATCTGAATTTACAATTGAGTTAAGCTAAGGCGATCAGCACAAAATCACTAAGCAAGTTCACATATTCATTGGTGTACTCACATAGGATTTGTTCAATCGCATGGTACAAATTTATAATGGAAACACTCTTGCCTGTTACAAGATCACTTAGTAAGTTGACATAATCATTGTGCAGACACATAGATTCTGTTCATCACACAGTACAAATTTATAACGGAAACAATTCTGCTTGTTACAAGATCATTGAGTGACCTTACCTCAGAGCAGAGCCCTGTAATACATTTCAGGAACTTTATGATTAGAAAAAAATCAACTTGGTCCCTTAGCTGACATACATACTTATGTGTATGTGTTTGTATACTTGTACGATCTCCACTATTAGTAATGTGCAGGAAAGCTATTCGTTTTTAGCTAGAAATATACTTTTGGAGAATGGAGATATGTAACATTTTATTGATTACCACTTACTTGTGAAACCGTTCTTCTTTTTTAAGTGTGTGCCATTCATATTGCATGTTGATGAGAAGTACCGAATTTAGAGATTTTTTTGTATTATAAATATAAAAAAGGCGCCATTTTATGAAGTTGAGGATGTCTGAAGGTGCATTGCGTATAAATTTGAATTTCATAAACTAGAAATTTTGCGAGTTTAAGTGTACGGAAAAATATGAGTTCTAAACCATAATCTCATCCTGAAAAGTTGATTCCTCGATGTTCTCTAAACTAAGGCCAAATGCTACTATAAAAATCATAGGCGGACAATTAAGGGTAGATTTCATTCCTTGAGAGTATGTTTTAACTATGTTTTCTATGCTTTCTATTGGTCAACCAAGGACCAAACACTATGGAGAAATAACTCACACAAATTAAAGATAGATACAACAAACTTTATGGTGTAAAACCTTTAAAGAGGGAAACATCTACAAAACAAGTTTTAAGATTGTCCAGGCAAAATGATATATCTGGTAAATCATTCTATTCTCCATCATAAGACATCACAGTGATGTTTGGTCATCATTGGCAAATGACCCTTCCTAATCTCTTAAGAGAGATTGTGGACAAATGAGGTGAAAAGTCATAGATCGAGTTTCATGAATAGGACCTTGGAGATAATCTATGGACAATATGGAATTAGATAAGTACAATGGTACATTAAAGACATACATGACTAGTATATTAACCTAAGTTCTACACAACCTCCTAGTATGTTGACATCCCCCTTAAGAACAACTTGGGATAGGAAGAAGGATTTACAAAGTGACAAAAGGAGGAGGAGGCATGCCTATCCTTCTCTTATTGACAACTTCCTTCACATCTAACATAGATAAAAAATGTAGAAGAATGTCCTATCAAGGGATGCTTGTGCATTAATGTTGAATTGGATATTGAACAAGCTAGAAGAAAAGTTGTGTACAAGATGGTAATGTTGAGATGAAATTGATTTGACAAAAATACTGCAAATGTCAAAGATTAAGAGTGCTCCAACCAACCAAAAATCAATACTCCAAACAACACATGCTAAGATGGTGTCCCATTACAAAAGATACACAACTGAAGGCAAAGAAAAGAGGTTTACATCAACACTACAAAAAAAAAAACTAAAGATATTGAGGCTTGAAAGATTAAGGCAGATGCTCTAAAAGTAAAAAAGATTCCAATGATCCACAAGAATGCTTCAGCAACTAAAGAATACTAGAGAATAAAAAGATGATCTAAAGAGTGTATCAAAACAAAAGAGCGTGTCGAAACTCCTCCAAAACGACATGGTCACAAGCATAGAACTAGCAAAGCCATCAAGATGATGTCGGGAAAACCAAGAACAATGGTGTAAATAATTTTAACAAAAAACTTTACAAAACCAAAGTTATATATCTCTTTAACAATGGGCAACAATGATAAACTATGAGTATGATATTCATATCTAAGGTAAACAAAAAAGCATATTTTGATGAAACAAAAGATAAATCTGACCAAAAACACAACCTTAGATATTATGGAATGATCAAAATTCCTCTATGATACATGATTTTTTCCAAAAATGAACATGAGCGATAGGGTCTGATTTTAGAATTGAAAGAAGGTTCCTAAAGCTCTTTAATACTCAAGATGTCTATTACCAAGCCTACTCATGCAAGTGAACATATAAATTCAACATACACTCAGAAAAGCCTCTGTAACTATTATGAGCTACCCCAATCTTTGAACAAAAAAGGAGTTCAACTCATTGGAAATCATGGATGACCAACTAAGGAGTGAACACCATAAAGAAATAACTCACACACATCCAAATAAAGATCTTGGACCATTATTAAGGTGAAAAGTCATAGAACAAGTGTTACGAATACCAAGAATAAGGGACTATCAAATAATTTAAGTACAAACCACATCATTAGGCACACATGGCGAGTAAATTAGACCTAAATGGTCTTAACCAAGCCGCTAAGGTCTAATATCTTAATAACTACCTATTAGGAGAAAGTGGCATCTTTATTGACCTATAAGATCAATTGAAGTACGGCTTTATGATATAACCATATCAAATTTGGGAATACTATTTAAAAATAGCACCTTAAACTCTTCAAATATGGTAACAACTACATCATTCTTACATTATGCACACCCTTAAAAAGTAAGGGGTGTAAGGAGTTAGTCTTTATTCAGTCACAAATGTTATGACTACTAAGAGAACAGGGGACCATCAAATAACTTACAAATGCATCACACAAAAACCAGGTTGATCTTAACCAACCTCTAATGTATAATATCATAATGACTACCAAAGTAGCATCCTTATTAACCACTAACCATTGCTAGATCAAGTGAAATACAAAGATATAAAAAAGCTCAATGAGACAACCATATTGAATTTAGGAATACTATTTAAAAATAACACCTAAAGCTCTTCACATGTCGCAAACTACATCATTCTTACATTGTGCATGCCCTTGGAAAGAAAAAAGTGGGGCATGGTCAAGCACATAGCACATTCCACTCCTATTTTATAAAATGATGGGAAGACAACTAGGGAAATAGTTGGAAAATGTTTTTAGAGTTTCCCAATAACCCATGAAGATAAAACAAAGATAGGCGATAAAACTTTGAGTCTATGACCTTGGTAATTAATAATAATATTAAATTTTTTAAATAAAAAATAAAAAAAGGAAAAATGATAAAAATACCTAAGATAAAAAAATAATATTATCACTTTCTTTAAATTTTTAATATTACTATTTATTGTTTCACAATTTTGAAAATATTCCCATCTAAAAATTCATACACCATATTAAAATTCAAAATTTCAAATTAACAAAATTAATATTTTTATTCAACAATAAATTTACATAAAATAAATTATTATTATTAAAATTTTCCATTCTTATTTTTATATTTTTACCATCGTAACACACTACAATTGCACGTGCTAAAACGTATCATACTCTACAATAATTTATTTATATATTTATTTTTATTTTATTTTTTTAAATGATATGAGGTTTAAGGGTAAGTTTCCAGGATGTAACTCGCGAGATGAGGGTTCAAATTTCATTGAGTATATATATGACCTGTGTCTTGGCTAGAAGAGTAGATGACCACATAGCGGAAGTCTCGGCTCTTGTTGAGACATAAGTTTCCTGCTATTATGTGACTGGCAGGTGGTTACACGTAGCCTAAATTTATAGTGTCAGCCACTTAAATTTGATCCTAAATCTGTTCAGGATAACTCATACTCTACAATAATTACACATAGATTCATGTATAGGTCTGAGGATAGGTGTGTGTGATTTTTATCAACTCTGTGTGTCTAAATCTATGTGAATGTGCGCGGACATGCTTGCTCTGTGGTGTAATTTATATCAAAGAATTAGTACGATTGTATGTTTGATTTTTAAGTTTTAAAATATCAAACAATTACGCTGTAAGGCGTTTATATGTTGGCCCATTCATTGTTCTTAGGTTCCTTCGCCACATTTGTTAATTGTATCATATCTACAATCAGCGATTTTGTATGTGGTAGCAGCGATTACTGCGTCTGGTCGACTTGCTGGCATTTAACCTCCAAGATTGTGTGGTTGAGGGTCGCTCATTCATTGTTCGTAGGTTCCTTCGCCACGTTTGTTAATTGTATGATATCTACAATCAGCGATTTTGTATGTGGTAGCGGCGCTTACTGCGTCTGGTCGACTTGGTGGCATTCAACCTTCAAGATTGTGTGGTTGAGGTTCGCCCATTCATTGTTCGTCGGTTCCTTCGCCACATTTGTTAATTGTATCATATCTACAATCAGCGATTTTGTATGTGGTAGCAGTGATTACCGCGTGTGGTCGACTTGGTGGCATTTAACCTTCAAGATAGTGTGGTTGTGCTAATATTCATGAGGTTTGAAAACATTATTTTGCAGTATGGTTTCTCCAATTTTATGGGCGAGGGTCCACTCTTGGTTTTTGTTGAGGGTTACCCAAATCAAGTATCAGGTTTGAGAATCCTAACCAGGTTCTTAAGCGGGATAATATGAAGTATTTGTTGGAAATAATAATTCCAACCATTGCTTTAAACACATTCACAGCTATCATATTTGTCCAGTCAATCATTACACTGTTGCGATACACATCACAGAGGTTAAAGTATTGAATGAAGTTTATTAATTAGATAACGACGGTTGCCCACACTCCACAACCCCTGCAAGTTCAGAAAATCATTTACTATATAAAATCTCTCTATGTGGTAATTAATGTCAAATTCGTATGTTAGGATAAATATGCAAGTAAAAGTCATTTGTAATTTTGCGCATGTTGGGCAAGTTAGGGAGCCATAGAGTGTGTGAAATAGTGAAGAGAAAATCATGGAGGAAATATTGGTGGGCACGTAAACACTAATTTATTTATGTTTTGACATATAATATAAAGTGTGGTCAGTGGCGTTATAGTTTTAATTCTACATAAGTAAATTTCGGCAATGTCTTTTATTTTATTATGTTTTGCCGTTAATGAACTTTGTGTTTTTAATTAAGTCCCTATGCGATATCCTCACAGCAACCTAAGATTTACCTTTCTGCAACTGAAGTTGACATTGCCTACTTTGCCGCAACAGATTTCTCAGTTCCTTTGCCCTCGTAAAAATTTTCCAACATGGTATCGTAGTGGGTTAAACTTTGTTAGCGTAAAAGCAAGCATTTTTACTAGCAATTGAAATTTGTTTTTGAGGGCAAAATTTTTGAAGCGTATTTACGAGCAAGTAGAAAGTTTTTTTTACACTCAGAAATTGAAACATCAACCACAAGCTTGACTAATCCTCAAATACCTCAATTTAATGGCAAAAATTTGAAGCGTATTTACGAGCAAGTAGAAAGTTTTTTTTACACTCAGAAATTGAAACATCAACCACAAGCTTGACTAATCCTCAAATACCTCAATTTAATGGCAAAAATTATGATTATTGGGCTATTACAATAAAGGCCCTGTTTTCATCTCAAGACATTTGGGATTTGGCGGAGAATGGTTTTTAAGAACCAGTAGATGGAGCAGCGTACAATGCCTTGTCTCAAGTAGAAAGAGGTCTGTTGAGGGACAATAGAAAGAAAGATTCAAAAGCCCTGTTCCATATTTTCCAAGTAGTTCATGAAAGTATTTTCCCAAGGGTTGCAACAGCAACAAAGTCCAAGTAAGCATGGGACACCCTCCAAACAGCCTACCAAGGAATGACAAAAGTCAAGACAGCAAAGCTACAAATGCTAAGGGGAGATTTTGAAACACTTCGTATGAAAATGTCTGATAATATAGACTCGTTTTTTACACATGTAAGTGGGTTGGTTACTCAAATCAGGTCTCATGGTGGGACACTTGAGGAAAGAAGAATAGTTGAGAAAGTTTTGAGAAGTTTGCCTGCAAGGTTTGAGGCCATTGTTGTGGCCATAGAAGAGACAAAGGATCTCTCACAGTTCTTAGTGGATGAACTTAATGCATCATTGCTTTCTCATGAACATAGACTGAACAGAGCAGCAAGCTCCTCATTGGAGCATGCCTTCAAGACACAAGTAACATTTGGTCAAAGTCGAGGCAGAAGAAGATCATATATTAGAGGAAGAGGAAGAAGCCCACACAGAGATGGAAGAAGCAGCCCTTCAAGCTCAAATGGAAAACACAGCAATCAAAATCCGAGTCAAGGCCCAAGCCAGAATCAAGCACAAGGTCAGAGGTATGATAAATCTCAAGTTCAATGTCATTATTGTAAGAAGTATGGTCATTATGCAAATGAATGTAGGAAGAAGCAATATGACATTAGCAACAAGCCAAGTGTAAAATTCACAAAAGAAAATCATAACCATGATAGCATGTTTTTAGCTTGTAATGTAGCACAAGAAAAACAAAGTGATATATGGTATCTAGATTTAAGGTGTAGCAACCACATGTCAAGAAACATAGAAATGTTTTCCAATCTAGATGAAAATGTGAAATCTGAAGTGACATTAGGGATTGATAGCAAAGTATCTGTCATGGAAAAAAGAAGAGTTAATATCCTAACAAAGAAGGGGGAGAAGAGTACATCTCAGATGTTTACTTTGTCCCCGGTTTGAAGCATAACCTCATAAGCATTGGACAGCTCATGCAAAAGGGCTACAATGTCTTTTTCAAAAATGATGAGTGCACAATTTTGGATAGGCCTCCAAGCAGACAGCTGATTGCAAAGGTCCAGATGACAAACAATGGAATGTTTCCCCTAAAAATAAGATTAGATTTGAAAAAAGAAGGTGCACAAGCACAACTATCAATGAACTCACAAGAGGATGGAAGAAAAGATGCAGCTGTCACACAAGTGAACTATCAAGCAGAGGTCAAAGATGAAAATTGGTTATGGCATTTGAGATTTGGACATTTCAACTTTGTAGGTTTGAATTCGCTGCATAGGAAAGGCATGGTGAAGGGTTTGCCACTCATAGAAAATCTGGATAGCCTATGTGAAGGATGTATCTTGGGCAAGCAACATAGAGAGACATTTCCAGCAGAAAAGTCAGTAAGGGCAAAGGCATCTTTGGAGATTGTCCACTCAGATTTATGTGGACCAATGCAGACACCATCAATTGGTGGCCGCCACTATGTATTGACATTCATAGATGACTACACTAGGGAGACATGGGTATATCTCCTAAAACAGAAAAGTGAAGTGTTTGAGGGCTTTCGCCAATACAAGGCTCTTGTTGAGAAGCAAAGTGGACACTACATAAAAGTCCTCACGATTGACAGAGGTGGCGAATATATCTCAAATGATTTCCTTCGATTTTGCAAGGAGCATGGAATTCACAAGCAATTTACAAGATATACACCTCAGCAAAATAGTGTAGCGGAAAGGAAGAATATGACCATTATGGACATGGCAAGGAGTACGTTGAAGGCAAAGCATTTGCCAAATGATTATTGGGCTGAAGCTGTCGCATGTGCATCGTATATCTTGAATAGATGTCCAACCAAAAGCGTCCAGAACATAGTTCCTGAAGAGGCATGGAGTGGAAGAAAGCATAGTGTCGTTCACATGAGAGTTTTTGCTTGTGGCATATGCACATGTCCCGAATGAATTGAGAAAAAAGTTGGACAGAAAGGGGGAGAAATGTATATTTGTTGGATACAGTGATGAATCCAAGGCATACAAAGCTCTACATTCCATCAATCTAGAAAGTCATAATCAGCGGAGATGTGCAGTTCATAGAAGAGGAAGCATGGGATGGAAGTTTAGAGAATATAGTCAATGTGAAAGCATGTATACCACATGAGACAAAGAGGAATTGACAACAGCAAGCAATTTCTCAACAATGACTCCCTCTACTCCTATTCAAACGCAACAAAGCAGGCAGCAAGGAACACCATCAACAAATAATAGAACATCGTCATGCAGTCAAGCAAGTGCTTCTCCAAGCACGCCGCAAAGCACAACACCAAGTGGCATATCAAGCCTATCTTTAGCAAGCATAAGAAGACCAAAATTCAGAAATTTGAATGAAATATATGAGCAAGATGAAGTTGATAGCAGCGCTGGCCTGAATTCATTATTTGCTTTATTTTGTCATGTAGATGACCCAATCCACTTTGAAGATGCAGCCAAAGAAGAAAAATGGGTTACGGCAATGGAGGAAGAAATAGAAACAATAGAAAGGAACAACACATGGGAATTAGTGGACTTGCCGCAAGGAAAACAAGTCATTGGAGTGAAGTGGGTCTATAAGACCAAGAGCAATGTCGACAGTAAGATTGAAAGGCACAAAGCAAGGCTAGTTGTCAAAGGATACAAGCAGCAACATGGAAGAGATTATGAGGAGACATTCGCACCAGTCGCGAGGATGGAGACGGTGCGTACAATTGTGGCGATTGCTGCACAACATAAATGGAAAGTGTATCAAATGGACGTAAAGTCAGCGTTCTTGAATGGAGTGTTGAAAGAGGAAGTGTATGTTGTGCAACCGCCTGGTTATGAGGTAGAAGGCCAAGAAGACAAAGTGTATCGGTTGAGGAAAGCTCTTTATGGGCTAAAGCAAGCACCGCGTGCATGGTACAACAGGATAAATGCCTACTTGTTGGACAATGGTTTCAACAAATGTGACAGTGAGCCTGCTCTCTACATCAAAGAGAATAATGGTAAGATTCTCATCGTTGTCTTATATGTAGATGATTTAATTTTTACAGGAAGTGATGATTTTTTCATTGTTGTTTTCAAACAAGTCATGAAAAATGAATTTGAAATGATTGACTTGGGGTTGTTAAGATATTTTGTGGGCATAGAAGTGAAGCAGACAGAAAATGGCATTTTTATTTCTCAAGCAAAGTATGTAGCAGACATTTTGGAGAGGTTTAATATGCAGAACAGCAAACCCGCACCAACTCCAACTATCATGGAGTTGAAGTTGAGAAAAGAAGATTGCAGCAATAATGTCAATTCGACATTATACAAAAGTATGATAGGCAACTTGATGTCTTTGACTGCCACTAGGCCGGATATAATGTATGTAATGAGTTTGGTGTCGAGGTTCATGGAAACACCCAAGGAGACACATTGGCAAGTAGCGAAAAGAATTCTAAGGTATGTTAATGGGACAAAACAGTATGGTGTTTTGTACACTGCAACAGATGATTTTAGGCTGGTTGGTTACACCAACAGTGATTGGGCAGGAAGTGTCGATGATAGAAAGAGCACGTCAAGATATGTTTTTCATTTGGGCTCTGGAGTCATTTCATGGGCCTCCACGAAGCAGTGAATAATGTCATTGTCAACAGCAGAAGCTGAATATGTCGCCGCAATAGCAGCAGCGTGTCAGGCAGTTTGGATGAGACGAATGTTGAGGAATCTTCACCGCGACCAAGAGGGAGCAACAACTATTTTCTGCGATAACGCATCCGCAATTGCATTGTCGAAGAATTCAAGTCTTTCACAAGAGGACCAAGCATATTGATGCTAAAT